>JAADVR010000550.1:0-23667 GCA_023335855.1 Pythium scleroteichum | reverse complement strand
TGAGCGCCGGTGGCTCCGCGAGCTTCACAGGTACTACCACCACCAGAGCGTCTTCCACTGATACTCCAAACGCGTCAATGAACGAGTCCACTTTCAACGGCAGGACCTTGTCGTCGTCGTAAGCTGCTCGGTTGGCGTAGAGCGCGAGAGAGACGAGAAATATCGAGTCGTGAGGACCTTTGGCGGTGCATTGGAGACGAAATGGGGGCGTGCCGGGCGGCTTTCACTTGCGTACACACGTGTATCACGTGTGCCAGTTTCAGTGTGGACCAGTGTGGAACCACAACTTTTTCTGCCGCTCGGCTGCGGCCTTGTTCTGGCGCAGACTACGGGTCGCGCGCACAAACGAGTCGTTTCCGGGAACCGTTGTCGAGGTCCCTCTCGACTGAAATTTACCAGTTGATGCTGTGGTCCACTATTCTTCGCATTCTTTAATAACAGTAATGTAATATTAATTTTTAAAACTGTAAATAACATGCTATATCTGCTAAATAACAAGCCTACTCCCAAGTATTCCGCAGCCAATCAGCAAGGTGTTCTGGCGCAAAGAGGAAGCGGATGTTGTGTCGGTCATTCTCCATAGATGGGGGTTTTCGTCGATTGCCACGGGCGAGACCGAGCCACCAAAGAACCATCGATGCATCCTCGTGGGGTCACCCGGCATCGGCAAATCAACGATGATCTGTATCTGGCGTTCTACCTCGCGCTAGTCAAGAAGGAAGATGTGCTGGTGTTTCGAGAGCTCTCTACGGGAAAGTGTTTCTTCTACCTTGGCCACGAGAACAACCAAGTCGTGTTCTTGACAAAATCTGGCTGCTCGACAAACGATGCCACCGACTTCTACAACAATCTGGTCAAACCCGGTGGAGTTGAGAGAGAGAGAAAAGTATGGCTACTCCTCGACGGATTAGCCTACGTGCGTGTTCCTGAACGGTTTATGGACTTCCAACTGCTTGCAACATCTCAGCAGGTCGACCTCAAATCCCAGAGTCGCGAGTACTTCTATCGATGCCTCTTTCCGTGCTGGCGTCAACAAGACATCTTTGCCCTGGGAAAAACGCTTTTTAACTTGTCAGATGCGGACATGAAATCTAGATATTTCGTTTCCGGAGGAAGCGTCCGCGAATTTACGATGAAGACGATATCCGACATAAAGGATAGTATTCTCGACACGACTGGAAGTATTGGCGACACCACGAAGTTGCTATCGGACGCCGCTTTTGTCAAGACTGATGGCAAGCAGGTTGATCGTGTCCGCCGTACATTCATCGGAGAAGAAGAGGAAGACGCAATCAACGAAGACGAAGGTAAAGATCCCGACGTGGAGGCATTCAACAAGAAGATGACTCGCTACTGTGCCTCCGTTCATTGGGAGCAAGTTGTGGACTCGGAGTTCGCACTTGAGATTCTCTACCAAAGGATGCGGTCTGGTACACTCAAACAAATATTTGACTGGGCTCGTCGCACGAAGAATGGGTCACTCGCGGGATGTATGTTCGAGTTCTACATCCACCGTCTAGCCGCTGAGAATATGTTGGTCATTCATGCGACGCCGTATTTGACGCGGAAGGAGAGAACTTCGAGGCAATATCCAACGAGATTTGAGTACTGGAATATGTGCAAGGGCGCATCGGTGTGGGCAGGAGATAAGGACGATTATACACAGGTTTTGACAACTTGGAGAAGCAAGACGACACATGCCTACTGGCACCCGAAGGACCGAGAATTTCCGAACATCGACAGTATTGTCCGAGTACAGAAGACTGTGCCTGCTGGAAGCAATTTCCACGAGAAGAAGGCGAGTGTCGTGTACCTCCAGATCACCGTTGCGAAGAGTCACTCGGTTGACTCAAAGCAGCTCAAGGAGATGAACTCAATATTCGAGGTTCCGTGTCAATCGAAACAAGCCTCGGATGCAATTCAGGTGTCGCCATGCGCGCATGTTCCTGACGACTATCCTATGTCTGGTGACGTAGAGGACGTGGTGACTAGTGATGTGAAAAAGATTGCCCTACGCGAGAAGTCAAAGGCACAAATGGAGCCGGACGTCGAGATGAGACGCGAGGAAATTACTCCAGCCGAACCAACTGATCCACCAGTGTATGTCGTGTTGTGTCCGGACGAAGAATCAAGTCGCGAAATCGTTTTGGAGCCTCCGCCCGAGGTCTTGGCTGCGAGAAGCGAATGCAAGATCTATGTGGCCTATTATAGTCATCTGGCGATAAGTGAGACAGATATTGATGTGGTTTCCACTGAGCATCCGACCGCGGTCTACTCTGCAAGCAAACGCGCTAGAGTAACTCCTGGATAAGAATCCGCAGGTTATTTGTTATCCTTAGTCAATGCGTGCGTGAGACTAACTTCGATCCACTACGACCCTTGCTAATTTGCTGTAGAAAGAATCGGCCATTTGAGTGCGTTTGGAGCTCTCATATCGGTTTAACCGGCGTAGTCGTTTGTGGGGATGGTTTCGAGGCTGCGGCAACATGATTTGCTGGTCACGTGACTGCATTTGTGTTATGAGGTAAGCATATTACCACAATATTTTTGTGGTTCCAATTCTCACTCCTAGACAACCGCGCAGAGAAAGAGTCGACAACCCCTCAGGCAAGGGAGAGAGAGTAGAAAAGAAAAGAATAGTACAGTTTCAGTTCGCGGACACCCCAACAAGCGGTGCGTGAGGATTCTTTGCGAGTGCTGAGGACATCGACTAGTCGTAAATGGGTCCACAACTGGTACTTGTGTGCAATTGGCCCACCAATAATAGAACTGATGTCACAACGCAAAAGTCGACTTTCTGCTCGTAAAACGAGTTGCCGCTCGGGCAACCGTCACATTCTGGAGGTTGCGAAGAGACCCCGTCACATTTTTTTCTTCTATTCGGCTAGGAAGATTATAATGAAAACCCTCCCACCTCACAATGGGGAAACCCCTACTCTATCCTTTTCCGCTTGTGGCGAGGCTCCGTCACATGCGACTAGCTCATGGCCCAACGACCGCGCCGTGGTCTCGCGCACGCCACCGGCGGGAGCCGCAGCCGGAGGCGCCTTTGTCGTAGTCAGAGGCATGTTATTGATGATCGGATCCTGGGCGGCAACGTCCCGCCCGGCGACATCTCCGAACGGAGTTTGGACAATTGGCGATGGCGAACGTGTCAGTCCAGCATCATCGAAACTCCAGGATGGTCTTGTTGGAAGCCTGCTGCGAGCTGCAAATGCTAAGGGCGACCGTGATAATGTTGGCGGTATGAGTGTCGGCGATGGCGTCGATGAGTTCGTTCTCGACTAAGACGGAGTTGTCGCGATTTGCCTCGCCAGCTCATCGATGAGCGGGAGCCCTCGCATCTTGTCCAACGCACCGTTTTTCCAGAGCTGCTTCATAAGGTTCGCGGCGAACTCGCGGGTGCCTGGCCCAGGCGTCACTTTGGTGGCGCGACCGACACACGTGTCGTCACGCCAGTTCTACGCGGACTTCCCGATCAAGGCGCCCGACGGATCGGTCGTCGCCTTGCTCTACACGGGCGACACGGTGCCGCACAGCAACTTCACCACCAAGGACTACGCCACCATGGAGGTGCTCTCCAAGCTCGCAGCGGATTTCATCGTGCCCGCGCAGGCGAGACAGTCACGTGAACGGATCGGTCATCTCGGTCGTTTACTAATTACTAATTAGTAGTTTACTGAATACTAATTCTCCTCTTCAACATACACTTGGATTTCCACCGTAGTATGAGAACGGCTCTGTGGTGGTCTAGCCGCTAGACCCGTCACCAATGGTGACGGGTTGCGAAGATCTTTGCACTCCCATCCCGCAGTTTGAAGTTCCCTGCCAACTCCACAGCACTGTGTACTCGATCTGTGCACACGGCGGGCTTTCATGAAACATCGTCGACCTTGGTCATCATTGGATGACAGAATATCTGGCCTGGGGGAAGAACACTGTAGCAAGAGCGATACCAGACTGAGCTGCTCGAACTCCAGAAAACCTAACCACAGCCAATTTAGGTGAAGTGTCGACGGTCGAACTCTGTGGCGCGTTCTGACATCCAGTGATGTATTGCTCACGCTGGTGCAGCCACATACCAGTCGCGGTGTTCAAATAATCAATGCAAGTGGTCGAGCGCCTCGACACGACGGGTTGAACAAGTCGGCGGATGAAAACTATGCCTTCAGGACGTCATTCTTCACTTAAATCGCCCGAGACTCGTTGCGATGTCGGCTGTTGCGCCGGGGAGTCTTGATGTCCGTTCCAAACAGGAAATACTCTCGAGACTCGGCGCCTTCTCGTCGTATTGCTGGATCTGGTGCTCGATTTCGTCGCGTCGATCGCCATCCCGATCACCCTCGCGATAGACTAGATCTCGATCTTCAATCGAAGTACGAGGGTCTCCGAGCCATCAACTCTGCGGTATGACGATGACAGCATCGGTTACAGAGAGCTGTTCGTCCGAGGCCGCTTTCGTTGTCGACGAACAGGATCTTCCTCAGGCCGTGTACTCGTCCCCTCCAGTGAACGTCGCGCCACCGCCAGTTCGCAAGAGAGAGCCTGCCCACGCCAAGCACTAACTCCGACGTCTCGATCGGTTCCCATCGCGGACATTGAGCTGACTGCGGTCGCTAGTGAGCGGCGGCTGTGGCGTCTTCCACCCGCGAGAGTCAGCTGTCTCCCGGCTTCTCGCCCAGTCCCCACTGGTCACGCCACCGTCAAGAACGCGCACTAGCGAGAGCTCGTCCAGAGCGCCGTCGTCCTTGACGCGCCACGCGCCGGCGCGAGACCCGCGCTTTTAGTAGTCACGACGCCGCGGTGCCGGCCCTCTTTGCTTCTCGCCGGCTTGGACTCCAGAGCCCAAAATTGAAGGGAGTTTGGTGTGGTGAACACAAGATGAGTCAATCATTTGCCAAAGATGGTGTGGCTGAGACGTGTGCACCACTCCTGTTCCTGGCAAATGTCTGCGACGTGTGCGGCAAATCATCATTATCGCGTGGAGGCTTCCTTGCCGACCCCCCAGGATCTTTCTAAATAAATCAAAGCTCCTACTAGCTAGTACGCCGGCATGGCCGCACGAGAGTTCTGTCGCGGTAGCGGCGCGTGGTTGCGCATGGACGGCACTGGCTGTGCCGGCGGCGCGCGGTTGCTTTCCTTGGGCACGATGAGGTCGGCGGCGAGCTTGGTGAGCGCTTCCATGGTGGCGTACTCCTTGGTGGTGATGTGGTCGTGTGGGCGCATGTCGCCGGCGCAGAGCGAGGCCACGACCGACCCGTCGGGCGCCTTGATGGGGAAGCCAGCGTAGAACTTGACGCCGAGCTTCTGGACGACGCCCATCTGCGCGAAGCGCATGTCTCGCTGCGGGTTCTGCAGGATGAGCGGCGCCTCGGCGTAGATGTTGTGCATGCAGAGGTTCTCGTCGCGCGGCACCGGCACGCCCGTGACGGGCAGGCGGTGGTTGCCGATGCAGTGGAACTGCTTCTCGTCCACGACCGACACGAAGCCGATGGGGCAGTTGAGCTTCTTGGCCGCCACTTGAGCCAGCATGTCTAGCGCCGCGTGGTCGTAGTCCGGTCGTAGCACGCCCGACTGCTCGATCAGCTGCAGCCGCCGCGCCTCCTTCTCGGGCGTCGGCACGGGCGCCAGCGGCACGTTCGGGTTGCCCACACGCGCCGGGTCGTACTCGTACACGTAGTCGCGCTCCTTGCCGGCCGTAGGCAGCGCCTCGGGCTCCACGTACTGGTCTTTGTGGAGACGCAGGCTCTGCGCCAGGTGGTTCTCGAGCGACTGCATCACTTTCTTCGGGTTCTTCTTGTTGTGGTGCTGGCCGGCCGGCGGTGCAAAGTCGTTCGCGTAGTGCGGGTTGTACAGCTTGCTAGGAGCCTTGCGGCTGCGGCTGCTGCCCGTGGAGTTGGTCGGGCTGATGAGCTGCGCCAGGCGCTCGAGCGCGAGCGAGCGCTCGGTTGGGTCGGTCGAGAAGAGACTCTCAGCCACGGAGCTGCCGGCCGAGCCGATGGAGACCGTGTCGTCGTCGTCGAACGATGGCTGCTCGTACCACGATTCGTCGTCCGCAGGCACGACCACGGGTCCGAGCGCCGGCACGATGTCCTCGTCGTCGAAGACGCAGGCGTCCACACGCACGACGCACTGGATGCAGCACCGGTTCTTGCGGGTCTCACCGATGCGCGCCTCGACGTCGTACTGCCGCGAGCATTCGCCGCACACGGTGTGGCCGCAGAGCTGGCAGAAGAAGTCCTTGCGGAAGAACGTGAAGTTCTTCTGGCAGATCGTGCACGAGCGGTACGCCGCGTCCGGTTGCAGCGTCGGGAAGTAGACGAACGTCTGGAACCCGAAGCGCCGCCGACGGATGATCGTCTCAAGCTCGCGCAGCGATTTGGTCAGCGTCTCCATGACCGTGCGCGCCTCCGGGTTCATCGTGTTCTCGCGGTGGCGTGCCAGGTCGCTCGGCGAGTACGCGATCTTGTTCTTGGTGCGCGCGAGGCGGCCGTACTGCTCTGGCTTGACGGTCGACGCGTACGCGTGCGCGAACACGCGCGTCGTGTGGCTCGACGACGAGTACCCGCCGAGCTTGGAGCGGATGTCGATGCCCACGGCAATGTGGTCGAGTTCGCGCCGCAGCGCCGTGCGGTCGTCGCTCGAGACGAGGTCGTCGTGGACTTGCTTGGGCAGCGTCTTCATTACGTGGTAGGCGCGGTCCTTGGACGGGTACATGACCGTGCACGACGCGAACGCCAGCTTCTGCGTACGTCGGTGGCGCGCGCTGAACTTGACAGTGAGCTTGGGGCGCAGCGTGTTGAGGTTGACAGTGACCAGCGCCGTCTGCGGCTGCTTGGTAACGTCGTTCGTGGCGGTCGACGAGACCGAGTCGCTCGTCGTCGCGCGCGGTCGCACCGCGAGCTGTCTCCGCTTCTGGTAGAGCTGTCGTCCGTCCTTGAACGCGCGTCCGCACATGGCCTTCATGGTCGACTCGTAGTTGTCCGTGTCGCGGTTGATGAAGACGTTGAGCACCTCGTTGAGGTGGCAGTGGAGCTCGGTCTTGGCCACGACGGCGTGAGCGATGTCGAGATCGTCCTCGCCGTCTTCACAGCCACCGGGCACGAGCTCGAAAAAGTCGACGCCGTTCTTGCGCCGGTCGGACTTCCACTTGCGGCCGTACGTGTCCTGGTACACGGCGGCCTTGAGCTTGGGGATCGTGGAGAGCACGTCGTCGCAGATCTCCTGCTCCGACATGACCATGCGCTCGTAGCCGTTGCCGACGTGGACCGTGAGGCCGTCGCGATACTCGTCGTCCATGACGTGCGGGTGTGGCTGGCGCACGCTCATTGCAGTGGAGGACGTACTAGTGGAAGGGCCACGGGACGGTCGGCGCGTGGAAAGTCGAGAAATGAGACTTGTCGATATCGGAGACCGTCGCTGCAAAGGCAGGATCCGCTCTCGTGCGGAGTGATGCAAAGGCGGCGAGCGGACGCGCCATCAGCTCAGCTGGCCGACCTCTTGTCGCGCGTGACGCGGCGATCGTGGGACAGTAAACACGTTTGTTTAGGGACCACCGACAGCTGGACGACTGACGTGGGAGGACAGCAACGCGAAGGTCTCCTATCGCGTCCAGACGGATATCGTTTTATGCAGATTATCGTTAGGAAATTGGGTAGTAAAACGTATTTGGATGCTATGAATTAATCCAAATAATTTGTTCATAAAGGTGTGAACAGTTGACAACTTGCTGGCTGATGAGTGTAGCTTCCGGATCAGATGATCCACGAGTGTTGAAGTGGCTTCCGTTGGGGTCAGCAGTTCTTGGTGACAGACCGGCCGCTTGGTCCTGCGCGTCACACTCTGCTGCTCGTTTTCTGTGATGGCCAGCTCACGCGCGCGAACTGAATCGCCGCTCGCGTCGACAGTTTGGATGAGGTCAACAGCGGCGCGTCAACGCAACGAAACAGAACTGGTCTTGTGTTTCAGGAGGAACGTTTAGTCGTGCCGCACCAGTGGCGTCGCCATCAATGGTTGAGAGCTGGACCAGAAGCCAGAGAGCGAGGCGCGAAGAAGAGAAGAGAGGAGCGATCTTGAAAGCGTGGAACTGATGGACTGCTGTGGCTTCGGAACCTTTCCCGCGCGGATCTTCAAAGTGGGAGGCTGATGCTCTTCTCCACTATGGGGCAGACAGACAGCGACCCGAAATGTATGTACGGAGTTCTCCCATCAGTCTGGGATCCAAGGTCGGAAATTGGCCAGTTGAAGCAACTGACTCTCGCTTCTGCTTGACCAGTTGGCGAAAAGCGAGAAAACATCGTTGCGAGGAGTGATCATGTCTACACCGAACAATTGAACTGTACGCCGGCTGGGCAAGAGGGTCAGCAGGGAGATCTATTTTGTTTACGCTGTATCCTAGCGTTTGGTGACTCTTGCTGACCTCTTCATTCCGAAATGCCCTCACTCTCGACTCGTCAATTGCCACAGAGCAGAGTGGGAGAAGCCAGGACGATTTGATCATCAACGGCAAGCGCAAGAAGTTCTCGCTCTCGTCAGCAAGCCGACACCGCTCTCTAAAGATCTGCAGCTCCTGGCGCTGAACTCCGGCCTTGTCCCACATCATATAGTCTGGGAGAGAGAGTGAGAGTATGGTCCGTCGGCGAGTCTCAAAGAGACCACCAATTTCTGGATACTGTACGCTATGTACACAGGGGAGACGACCACGCCGACGAGCTCATGTTGTTGCACTCCATTCGATTCGTAGGGTTGTGTGCTCTGAACGGTGAAGAACAGCGGCACTGAAGCGACTTCAAGATTCCCTTTCGTACGAGTGGGACTTTGGCACACCAGAGGCGCTTGATTCGATCATCGAATTGACAAAGCGATCAGTGGACAACACGGAGAGGCGACCTCGAGTCGAGGAGATTGCGCTTGAACTGGTTCTCCGCATCCCGTCGCAGTCAACTTGTTACTCGCGCTGCCCCACTCATCCGATGAGTGGACGGCGCCTGTTAAATCTGGTCGACGGTGCCTCCCCGAGATTCGCTCTTAGGTTGCAGCAGACGCTCTCTCTCGCAGGCGGACAAACCGCCCTCTATTCTTCCTCTCTCTCTCCACGCTGAGCAATCCCAAGGACAGCCGCAGCTGAGATCGACTAGCCTCACACGTCGCAGACACGCCATCACCAGAACCGGAAACAGTGTGTCACACGTCACAGCCACAGCAGATTTGAGTGCTCCCTCTCCAAATATAGTGTCTACCACGCCAACGTATCTTCCCTCTCCTTCTCGAAGCCACGTTTCCCATTATCCGCCGACGCCATGCGCGCGAGCCTGCTCTGCGTCGCGACGCTCACGGCCTGCGCGGCGCGCGCGTCGCTCGCGTTTTTGAACCTGAACCAGCCGTGTCCGGGCTTCAAATGCGGGTCTTCGGCGCTCACGGCCGTGCCCAGGAAGTGCGGCAATCGCATGTCCAAATGGTCCCCCTCTGTCCAGAGACTGACGTCGCCTGCGTAGGGATTTTGTCTTCACGGCCAACGGCTGCGGCACGGCGGCGCTGCCCATCCACACAGAGACCGACTTTACCGAGTGCTGTAATTGGCACGACGCCGTACGTACCACCGTCTAAGACTAAATGGGTAGGGACTGCCGCACTGACGCCGTGGGGTGGGTGGCAGTGCTACAGCACGTGCGGCATCAAGAAGGCGTCGTGCGAGAAGCGGCTGGACAAGTGCATGCGCGCGGTCTGCGTGGTGCTCACGGACGCCGAGGCGCGCGACAAGTGCGAGACGACGGCGCAGCTCTTCGCGCTCGGCGCGCAGATGGTCGCGTGCCCGGCCTTCCAGCAGGCCCAGAAAGACGCCTGCGAGTGCTTCCCGAAGGCCAAGGCCGAGCACGCGAATCGCCAGCGGCTCGTGCATTTCCTGACGGAGAATGACGCGCCCGAGAAGGACCGCAAGCCCGAGGCCGTGGAGGCGCTGCTGAAAAAGTACAAAGGCCAGGAGCCCAAGATGTTTCTCCGGCTGCTGAAGAAGTACCCTGATGCCATCAAGGAGGACACGACCAGGGCCAACTTCATGGATGAATTATTCAAGGCACCGGAGGGAGATCATGGCGGCAAGAAGGATTCGGTCGCAGTGGGACTCGACGAGCCGAACGACGAGCCGGTGGACGAGCACATTGAGCTGTGATATACGAACCGTGGTTTTGCCAATCCAGGCATTTTTCAATTCTGTAGGTCTCCCAATCCTAACAACTTGGGATTACCTATTCGTAGACATGACGCACCTTGTGGCCAGGGCTGGCGAGGTTGCTATTAACCCTAGAGATAGCGCCGAATACAATGTTTCAACATAGCTCAGGTTCGCCGTCGTTAGTCGGCTGTCCGCCGAGGCCATCGTCGGCGGCTCGCCATGGTCACCCTTAAAACATGTAAAACTCTGTCAAAGTTTCCAGACACAGTACGATCTCCAAAGAAAGCTGGCAAACCACACGGGCGAGCTGGCGTTGGCAAGAGTTCCTCATCGTTTCAGACAAGCCCACATGAAGACGCTGGAGAAGTCTTCCACGTATTCATGTTTGGTGACCATTTGCGAAAAGGAAGAATGATCCTCATCATGGCGTGCGCAACGTGGGACATCGCGAGCACCTTCGCGTCGATGATGACGCTCCCTCCAAGAGTGGTCTGAGGCCTCGACAATATCGGAGAACGTTTTTGGTACCCACCAGAGAACAGTGGCTAACTTTCCAAGTCGCATTCATTCGTTTGAAGTCACTCGAGCATCCGTGTCTGCCACAAGCGATCATTTTCACTGTCTGCGTCAACTCACAACCCGTGTCTTTTGGTAAGAAAGAGCTCCGTCGAGAACAGCTCCGACCAGGGGAGTGCGCAGCTGCATCTGGCGTAGACACGATCTGTCAAGATGGAAATCACCTTCCTGAAGTCTCGTACGAGTTGTCCGCATCAACGTGGATGGGAAGAACGACATGATGAGCTCCCGCGAGATCCACGCCGGAAGGCAGCGAGGCCCACTTGTGATAACTCACGGCACCCTAACAGACACAAAAGACTTGTGGAAGACGAGAGACGCACACCATCCGGACACACGTTCGCGTGTTGAACGAAATCCAATTGCATTCACGTCTCGTGGCTCACGTCGCTGTAGTACTCGGGCTTGCACAGGTTCACGCCGTACTCTTTGAGACTACACCACGACACGGCCCATTAGGTCCATCCTGGGAAAATAGTGTACCCCCTCGTGTACCCCACCTGGCCGAGAGGTCCTCCATGGTAAGCACGACCTTGCTCGCGGGCTCGCTGGGCACCGCCGCCTGCGCGCGGATACGGTGGAACTGCAGCGCGTCCTGTGAGACCTCGAGCAGGAACTGGTGCGCGGCCAGCGAGACCATACGCAGCCTAAGAGCAGCAAAGTTAGGCGTGGGTTACGGGACGAGAGACGCCTCGTGGACGCACACGCGCGGGTCGGCGGTCGAGAAGCCGACCTGCTGCAGGTAAAACTGCACGAGCTCGTCCGGAATCGTGGGCGCGAGGTCGTCCAGCGCCTCCAGGAAGTCCTTGAGCGGCGCCGCGCGGTCGGCCATAGTGACGTCGTTTACAGTTAGGAGGTGTGGGAGATGGAGGTGAGTGCCCGGGGCGTCACTCTAACGAGGTTAACGAGACCTGTGCAAGAGAATGCGAAACTTGCACTATGCGATATGGCTACATCTGCGACGTGTGCGAGTTGTGTCCACGCCAGTGATTAGCGTTCATGCTATCATCGTGACGAGTGTATCGGAACGCAGAGTACCCAACACGACGGCAAACCCAGCAGATTTCGCTCCAGTTGCCATTGTCAGATGAAGGAAAATGCTTGTTGACACGTGCTCTTCAATAAACACATTCTGTGCCTTATTCACTTAGAGAACGTGAGTACAGTGACTGTTTCGTCCAGGCTGGCTCGTGCTTATGAGTTTAATCCTTTTGTTGCATTCAACATTTAATAATGCGTATATTAATTTGGCGAGAATGAAATGCCGAGGTTTCCGGGCCATTGGTAACCAAGAGCATAGTGCAATGGACCACTGCCACCAAATTTTTCATGATCTCACAGATCGCTAATGTGCATCCTCGCCTTGTGCGTGGCCCGATGAGCACGAACAGAAGCCTGGAGCTCACGTAACAACATCCGCTGCTCGCACAGCGACGAGTGGATCGTGTGGAAGGCGGAAGGCGCTGACGAGAAAGTCGAGTGGCGCATCCTGGTGATGGGAGGTTCCTCGCACACACGCGTCGCCTTGCTCGTGTCCACAGTGAAAATCACACTCTGGGAGTTCGCTCGCTCGGGTTCCTCAATGTAGTCCATGCATCCACCATCGTCTCGAATGGCCGTGATGGTGGGCGTCGAAGACATAGGGCTGTACTCATTTGGAGTCGACAACTCCGAGTGATGGCTCGAGGAAGCATCAGTGACCAGCGAGGCGTCAGTGCCGAGTCGCGCTCGGGAATAGGTCGACATACAGGCGCGGCCGCCGCGACTGCTGCTCAGGCCTTCGCGGATATGCGACGCCAGAAACCGGTCGTAAGATGTCTCCACGCACTCCGTCACCGGCGCCGACGATACCTGCTCGTCTGGTTGACGTGAGCGCTGGACGCACGGCGTGCAGAACTTAGGCGAATCTTTGACATGCAGCACCTCAGAGCGCTTGACGAAGCACTTGCGGCAGACCGACTCGCCACAGGCCGAGCAAACGTGGCGTGGCCGTAGGAATGTGAAGCTGCGAGAGCACACGCTACATTGCGTCTCGCTACGTTCGGGCTCGCATGCCTTCTGTGCGACGGCGATTCGGCGGTTGTCGACGAATGTCATGACCTGCCTGAGGTTCGCAAGGTACGTTTTGTAGAATCGGCGAGGCACGCGGACCCCGTTGAAATCGTTTTGCGTAGAAATGAAGAGCTCGGACGAATTCCAGCTACGATCGGACGGTGTGATGAGTATGACGCTCTTGTGGTAGACGCGAACAGTGCGGGTACTGTTATAAAGATCAGGAACCTCCGGCAAGATCGCTGGGATGATGGCGCGGAAGGCGTAGGGCTTGCCGTTGGCGTCGACGCCAGTGCCCATAGACTCGAAATGGCATGAGTCGAGTCGGTATCTGATCCAGAAGGCGTCAAACGCGACCCATTTGATGGCCTCAGAAGTGGCGGATGTGCTGTGAGAGATCACGTGAAGAACGCGGGCATCGACCGCGTACTTGTACAACATCTTGGTGACGTCGAGGTAGTCGGCGCTCGAGTCGGTCTTGAAGAACCCTGCAATATCGCGGAAGTTGCCTTGTAACGTGCCAAAGATCCGCGATGAAGACCATCTCGGGCGAGAGTTGTGCTCTCGCGTGTAGGCGTGAAGCCCGCCGTGCTCAGCGTGGAGTCGCCACGGAGGACGGTCAACGAGGTACGTGCCTCGCGCCTGCTGATACTTGTTATATTCCCTCCGCGTCGCGTCTACTGCCTCAGCTGCCTCGTTTCGCAGCTTAGTTAGGTGCTGTTCACCGAGTTGGATCGGCCGGAAAAAGTCGTCTTCGGCTGAGAAAGGCCTGGGTCTGAGTGCACGGGCAGCGGAGTCCATAGGTACCACCCGTCTCGCGTGTCGATGGCTTTCCGGTGGACGCAATATTGAAAAGTGAGGAAACCCTGGCCAGGCTCTAACCAGTTCGCTATCGGAGCCCATACCCCTCGACTCACCAACTCAGAGCTGCGTTCGAGACCTGCATCCTCTGTGATCTCATTCCTTCAGCGGCCTCGTGTTGGGTTACGGTGGCGACTGATGGTGGCATCATCGTGGAAACTAGTGGCCTATCGGGGATATCTAAACGTCGTGCAAGCCTCTACCGCGAACGGATTACGTTCGCTTTGTGCATAGGTCCAACTTGGACCCAGATGAGGATCTTGGAGTCCAAGATCCTCATCTGTGTGGCAAATGTGTCGCTCAATGTCCTCACTTTGCGCGCAGCTGGTGCTACCACGACAGGCCCCAATGGCTTCAAGGAGAGAACAGACGCAGAAACGAGCGACAGGCCGATGGACAATCCACCAGCTCGAAGACAAAGACGGTTCTGCTGCCACGATCTCGTAAAATACAAACAACTTTTAAATTATTGGAGTGCGGACGTGCGTGTATTAACATACATTGATCGGTGCTGGCCAACCCGAACTTCCGGTTGCGGCAAATCACAATAATGTAGCTTGCAGTCCAACGCCGACCGGATTCCATCCCTCAATCATTATACATTCATTCGGATGTGGCCAACTTCTAGAAGTGAAGTGTAATTAGCTGTAACCAGTGTGCTTGAATACCAGGCAGCAACCGGCCGCTACCAAGCTTCCGACACCAACATCTGGGACCTCATTTTGTGATCGCACAAACAGATGTGAATCCAACGTGCCTGCCACGAGGTTTCCACATCATATCGCTTGGATCCTGACTCCTTCTGGAGCCAACCCAGTCGCCCAGCTTTCTCGCTCTCGATTTGCTGAGGAACGCAGAGAATTTATTACATCCTACCCACCCTGATATGAGTTCTGAGGACTGAGACACGGTAGTCATCAAAATTCAAGAACAGAGTTTGTTTGGTTGGTTGGTTAGAACCCGCCGCGAACAACAGAAAACACCAGTTTGGATACGAAAGCGAAGGCGCTGGTGCCCTCTTTCAAGCATGTTCGGGGACTCTGTAGGTGAATGCACGTTCGATGTCAAGTTTGATAACGTGGTCTGTAGCTGAGGGTCATCAGATATAGTCAGATATGACATGGCTACCTTTCTGAAGTCATAATTGCCCAAGAGACATCAAACGGGTTGGGGGATTCCACGGAGCGATGTCACTACTTGATCATTCTACATTTTTTGCGCCAGTAATCATTCCACTTTTTTTTTGCGCCAGGCCAGCCACACACGTGATCCGGCTGCATGGATGTGCCTTTCTCCATCCCTGCCACCCGAACTCACTCCAGCTCCGACAGACAGTTATTGCTTGCCGTGCTTTGCGCTGTCCTGGCGCAAACCTCGTCTCACGACAAACAGCTCCTGCAACACCAAACCTCATGTGTGTGGACGACGGCAACGGCCAGTCCACTTGTTTGTAACGCGAACAATGATCTCCCATCGCCTCCGGAGCTGCTCAGGCTTCGACTAATGAGTCTGAAGTTAGCACTCGAGGCTCCGTTCGAACTTAGAACTTACCTTCGACAAATCCAATCTCTCCATTTCTCATGGAGTCCATGAGAAACGGAGATTGTGTCAATCCATGAGTCATGGATTATTTCTCTCTCTCTCTCTCTCGCTGTTTGATTACAAATCAACCATCTCATCGCTCTCGATCACGAGATCTACGTTGTCTTCGCTAGCGAACTCTTTAACACTCACGAGAAAATCGCGCAGGTGCGTCTTGAACGCCGGCAGGTCGTTGCACAGGCGAAAGCACCCACCCACGAACTCAACCACCTGTGACGGTGAGAGGTTCGGGAACGACGCGCCAACCAGCTTCTCAGTGTAGTCCCTGAGGAACGTCTGTGGAGCAGATGGTCGTGAGCCCATAACGAGGTGAGAAGAACGTCGAGCCTGGTGCTTACCGAGTTGGTTGTACCCGTTGATATCGTTGTCTGGTTCAGAACAGACTCCGATAGCGGTACGCAGACCTGATTCTGCGTTACGACGGAGAACAGGTGGCTGAGGATCGCAGCGTGCAGCTTGAACCCAGGCGATCCGTAAGCACGGCCAGGACGTCCTGCAACAGCACGAGGTGGAACGACCGATAGAATCCTGGGGCTATTTGCGAGTCGCTCTGGATATTGAGCAGCAGTGCAAGAAGCGTCTTCAGTCCCTGGATTACCAACAACAATCAGAAAATGGGAAACGACTTGGTGAGCATGAGACATACTGTATCTGCGACCATCCGATCTGTGTGCTTGACAGCCCAGATGATCGAGTCCACGATAAGTTTCTGAAGGTCCTGCGAAAGCGAGAAGATCGATGCGAAGCAGTGCTCGTTCACCGCCTGCAGCAGCTCGAAGAAGCGTGTGCGGTGTTCAGGATAGTCTTCAAAGTTGCTCGTGAGCATCTGCAGTGTGCACTCGAAGACGGCGTTCAAGACGCGAGGTACGAAGGGCAGAACTTGCTGTTTCAGTCGGGCGATAATTGTCGTATCGAGACTCAGCACTTCCGACTCCTTGGCACCAGGAACAGAGGTTGCGTAGTCCGTGAGAACCGTCTCGAGCATCGGAGCTAGGAAGTGTTGCAGCACGACCTCGCGCGAGCCATCGTTGCCCGTGGAAGACACGATGAACGCGTCAAACAACCGAATCGCCTCGCGCTTCACACTGCGAAGAGCGCGAACCTCCGTAGACCTGACAACTGTGTCGTGGCCTGATCAGAAGATACATCATGGGATGTTTCTAACATAGAGTGCGCAAGAAACTGAAGCGTACCTTCCTCGACCAAGAGTGTGATCTGTTGGCCAACTGCGTCGTATGCGGTCTGCAAGTCCTGAAGGATGAATCGCATTTGCGAGTTGAAGCCGCCAGTGGCGATCGGAGACACTTGTGCGTTTCTGGTCGTGGATGTGATGGCTCTGCAGACGCGGGTGTTTACTCGAATGATCTTCACAACTTCCCTGGTGGTGGAGCCACTGTACAAGGCACGGGCGTCGGCGTCAGCGTGGGCCATAATCGACTTCCAACCCGCATTTGACAGTTCCATCAAACGGCTCAGCAGCACGTCCTTGCGGCTGGCATCGGGCTCAGCCGCAAGCATCGACGCGACTGCCTCGTAGAACGCGTGCACTTGATGGGTCTCCAGGTCGCTCACAATCGAGAAAAGCTTCTCCAGCAGCTCCTCCACGAACGGTCGCGTCTCGCCAGCTTGAGTCACGACGAACTTCTTACGGCACTTGTGAGCTATCGTGGAGAACGTGTCGCACGCCATGTCCTGCACGCCTGGATGGAGCTCGTGCATAAACTCGAAGAGCTTGTTCACGACCGTGCGTAGGAACTTCCAGTGTGCGCGCAGGAAGCGAGGGTATTGGCCCACGACGTACATGATGTTGGACGCCACGACGGCCTTGTTGTCCTTGCCACGCTTCATCTCCGTGAGACCGAGCAGGTCTTTAATCACCGTCACCAGGAACTGCTTCTCGTGCTTCTCACTCATCGTGCCGGAGATCGAACCGATCGCCCAGCACAATGTGTTCAGGTTGCGCCATGACCACTCGGTACCGTCGATCTGCGCCATGAGCTTCTGCAGCAAGATCATCTCCGTCTCCTCCCAGTCGAGGTGCGTGAGGTACACGAGCGTCTCGCGCATCGTTTGGTACTGAGCCAGCGCTGCTGTGTCCTTCGTGGTCTCTCGCACGATTTCACCGTTCTCGTCGTCGACGACGAGCACCTCGGACGGCTTGGCCATCTTGCAGATCATCACGTTGCGCACGCGGTTCATCAAAGGTGAGACCAGCGCGTGCTGACGACAGGATGCACCCTCGATCGCGAGGCCGGGATCGAGGTTATGCGAGCCCAAGTGGAGATCTCTGCAGAATCCCGCGTAATATTCCAGGCAGATCTTGAAGACCTCGTCGTCATCGCACTCGGCGAGCGCGACCAGGTACGTGAAGCCCGCTAGCAGAGCTTGGTGCGCTTCGTCTCCTGGGCTCTTTATCTCACTCTCGACCACAGGAAGATGGTACCTGAAGAAACTTGTGAAGAAGACAGCCAGGCGCTGGACAAATACCTCATCGTGGTCAGCGATCTTTGCGAACGACGCACCAGGAGGCAGCAATTTGGCGATCTCCTGGAGCACGCCCGAGTACACCTGTGTGTAGATGCCCTCGTAGAGGCTGGGCACTTCTCGTAGCTGCGCGATCTCGCTCAGGCAGCTCAGTGTATCGTTGCGAAAGCTCCTCGCGGCGAGGAATCTAGTCACGAGCGTTTGAATGAGGTCGGTTTCGAAGACGAACCCGAGCGGAATCCAACTGAGGAAGCGCTGCAACGTCTGCAGCATGATCACGAGCAGCGGCGCGTGCGTTGACTTGGCCAACACGAACTGGCAGAGGCGGAAGATCTCCGAGAGTTCGACGTGGAGCTGCTGCTTGAGCTCCGTGGCCTTGTGTTGCGTGAGTTGGTCCTTTGAGAAGTCGAAGACCTCCTCACTGAGCAGCTTGAGGATTGTCATGTTGTTCCCGCACAGCACCTCGGACGTCTACACGACCGACCATACCAAATAAGTGAGACCATCGAGGATCCTCTCGTCCTCAATAGGTAAGAAGTTACTCACCTTGCTCGAGCACACAATGTCGGTGATAAACGACGACCAGTTCTGCGGCCACTCGTGCTTAAGCACCTGCACGAGCACGAGGTCCATCTTGTGGACGAACGTGCGTTCTCGGCGCATCGTCTCTTCATCCGACGACAGCCGCAGCAGCTTGCCAACGACATACGCCTTGATGCCCTCTCGCTGGTCGGCCGGCAGCACGTTCCATCGGTACTTCACCGCGTCTTCGAGCACCTGGAGACCGAAGAACCGAGTGAAAACGCTCGAGCTCGTCTCGAGGATCTCCGGAGCACGCGTCCACGCGTCCGGATGGTGCTGCAGTGCCACCAGAACCTCATTCGCGATCGTGCGATGCGGATTGTGCGAGTCGTTCATGCAGGCGACCACGTGGTCGAGCGCGGCCACGTCGAGCGGCCGGGAAAAGTCCAACAGTTTCTGTGCCGTCGCCTCCATCGAAGCTACAAGATCAAGAAATGCTGGCTTGCGGTGGTGGTGGCGACGTCAATACTGTGGATACGGAACTCGAGACAACGCGCAAACCTACGGGCGTGCGATTGCGAACGGAGCCAGAAGCGTCAACGCCACGCGACTCGATGTGACGACGCACCGCAGTAAACAAGACTCGATTGCGAACGTCCCGAAGAACGCAAACCTTAGCGGTCTCGGTAGTCGAGCGTAAGTAACCAACGATCACCGAAGTTGAATGTTTAACATTTAGATAGGAACCTCATACAAAGAGGTTCCTATCTCGATTAGCCTAATGAATTGGGGTGGCTTAGTTTCATTTCATTAACTAGCCTAGTTCCGTGGCTGACCACGATTGGTTGGAATCGCACACACGACTCAAGTCTGGTAGCTGAGACCGTGGCGAGCGATGCTCTCGCTGCGTCGTCTGCGCCGCGCGATGGGCGCGAGCAGCGTGCCGGCCGTTGCGGCAGCGCCATGCGCTCGTGGCTGCCAAGCTGCCGTCCAATTTGCAGTGTTTCTCGACTCGAATGGCCCTCGCAATGCCAGCGTAGCTGCTCGACGGGTCTCGACATCCCATCGTTCGATCCACACGTCTACCGCCGTCGCCGCGCAGCCACAAGACTCCGCGGCGCTCTCTGTGAACGAGCGAGCGAATCCAAAGCCTAAGAAGCAGCAGATGGAGTGGAACGTGCACCGCGAGATCAACGTGAACAAGACGCCGCTGCCCGAGGTCTTCGCGCGGCTTCGCCGCGAGATCGCGACGCGCGGGCCGTCGATCCGCGTGCGGCAGGCCATCGACGCGTTCTACTTCAACTGCGCGCAGCAGGTGGGCGAGTTGCCGCCGCCGTTTGTCGCGGAGATCGTCGAGTACTTCGAGACGGAGCTGTTGGCACCTGGTAAGGCCAAGCCACAGCCGCTGAGCGACTCACTGAATGAAGGCGTCTTCACGGCCATCGTGCGGCTGCTACTGTCGCAAGGCGACCAGCAAAAGGCATGGGCCATCGCGCAGGAGCCCGCTGAGATGTGCGCCGGGAAGCTCCATTTTCGCTCGGTCGGGCCGATTCTTGACGCCCAAAGTCGGCAGGGCGAGTTCGTCGCGGCGTTCGAGAGGTGGCGACAGCTCAAGACCAATGAGATCGAGTGGACAAAGAGCATGGAGGACACGCTCGTGCAGATGATCATCGCGTGCAATCGTCACCACCGACAGCAATCGACATCCGACTCGGCGCAAGAGGAAAAGGAAATGAAAGAACTGCTGCGGGACTTGAGCCTGGCGTCGCGTGAGATCTCGGCCGACAACGCGTCGCGGCTGCGTCATGCCTTCCAGGCGAGCGGGTACGAGGTCAAGCAGCTGCCGGACAACAAGTCGGTGACGCCGCAGTGTGGTGCGTGCCGTACGACTCTCCAGAAGCAGATGCCGACCGAGGCTGAGAGACAAAAACTCATCGACTTCATTGAGAATGGGGTGCCGCTCAAGGTCAAGAACTCGACCACCACAACCAAGGATTTCCTCGTTCCGTTCAAGCGCTGGATCATGGGCAAGCACGCTAAGGCCAAGCGCCAGGGCAAGCTCCACTACATCCTCGACGGCCCCAACATCGCCTACCTCAACCAGAATTTCGACAAGGGCAGCTTCCGTTTCGACCACGTGGATCTCGTCGCTCAGATGTTGCTGCGTGAAGGCCACGAAGTTTCGATCACGACCCCGCACACGTACTTGGAAGAGACGTCGAAGCTGTACATCCGCACTCGCAAAGCCAAGGAGATGCGGCGACGAGGCAAGGTCGCGACGCGGCAGCGCACGCCCGAGGACAAGGCCATGATCGAGCGGTGGCGGGAACAGAACATGCTCTTCAGCTGCCGCACCGACTACCTCTCAGACGACATTTTCTGGATGTATGCGACGGCGTTGCTCGGGGAGGAATCGCGTGTCGTGACCAACGACCAAGGCCGCGACCACGTGTTCACGTTGCTCAACAACCGCACGTCGGGCATGACGACGACCGACCTAAGAGACGAGAAGCGGATCTCCATAGATCTGCTGGACCGCTGGCGTGCCTCCGTGATCGTCAACATCGAGATCCAGCACGGTGAGCTCACGGCCGAGCAGAAGGAGCTCATGCGCAGTGAGCTCAAGAGCGACTCGGTCGGCACGGCGTTCATTATCCCCGTCGAGAACGTGCGGTTGGTGCACCCGACGCCGTTCTCTCGTGTGCCGCAGCGGTCGGCTACTGGCGACCTGCATTTCCCGATCGCGGATCCGAAGATGTTGACCACGAAATGGCTGTGTATCCACCGAAAAGTTGAGGCAGCCTCGAATGCCGAATAGACGACGAATTGAAACCACTAGAGACGTGTACGGCGCTGGGTTTGGGGAGTTATCCGCTCCATTTAGCTTGCTGTGATGTAGCACAGCATACGTGCACGTCTCGTCGTCGAGAACAGTGTCGTCAGTTGACGCGATTCGGACAGCAGGCTGCCAACTCTTCTGGAAAATCCTATTCAACTCCGGCGAAGCACACTGGCAGACAGACCACAAGCGGAGGGGATGAAAGAGCGTCCTCAGCTGGCATCGTCGACTACCGAAATCAAATTACCATCGTCAAGGCTAAGCTAGGCGATTTGGGTGAAGATGCCCCGAATAGAACCGCTCCTTGATTGATGCGAGGCCTCATCACAACGATGAAGGCTCAGTCTTCTGGCCCAACATCGACGGTGCTCGGCCCAGCGCTGCGCGTGGTTCCATATGCTCCTTCTGCCGTCGCGGGCAAGTCCACCGGTGCGGCGCCGTTTACGGTCGAGCTCGGGCCAGGATTGTACAGGCTAGCATGGACCAGTCTCTACCTGCTCCATGCCGTGTGTGCGCTTTTGGACGGTGTGGACGGCATGATGATCGCGTGGTTTTTGGATTTCTACGAGCTCACGCTGCCCATCAAGCACTTCCGCGCAATCGCCGCCGGTCACTTGGTCCTGGGCGTGGTCCACAGCTCCTTTATTGTCGCGGCGGTCGTCCAGGTGTTCTATGGAGTCATCTTGTGCTTCCGCGCTCGCAAAGTACAACCGCGCCGAACGGCGAGCACGTTTATGGATCGGATCTCTTCGCAGATTCCTCAGACGCTTGAGAGGCGCTTGAACCGACGCCTACTAAAGACGGTGCTGGTGATTTATCGACGCGGCTTCTCGCCGAGCGGGCTACTTGGCATCGAGTTTGCTCACTTTGAGACCGTCTTCTTCGCACGCGAAGCCATGGAGACGATTTTGCAGTCCCATCAGGCGTATCTGCTGTGTCGTCTGCTGACGCGACCGTACTTGAACCGGTTCTTCGTCGCGATGCTCGTGGCCAACTGCTGGACCACGCCGCTGCTGCATCACGTGGTGGAAAACCATCCTGCTGCAACGTTTACTGGCATTTGCATTTATGTGATGTCGTTCTGGACTTTGTGTCGGTCGTCGTCTCAGTCGTGCTCGTTCATGATTACGTCCGCGACTACGATCCGAGCATCCACACATTTGCCGTTCGTCTTTTATACAGCGACGTCTGGTTCATCCGAGCTGTCAAGGAGATCCCGCTCTTGTTCTTTGGCTCCTGGCTGGACGTCGGGAGCCGCCTTGTGTTCTCGCTAGGCATGCTCTCGTCGATCCACGACGTCAAGCGACTTCTCCACCCAGTACCGATCGAGGCACCGAGAAAACCGCCCAAAAAATCGCGCCGAGCGTCTCACCAAAACGCTCGAAGGCACAGACTACTTCTGATCTGCCATCGATTCAAGGCGCTTAAGGTTTTGGCGTTCTGGCTGTCCACGTCTACGCTGAAACGCGACCACTTGATTGGAATCGAGATGTACAACTCGACGCTCGTGAAGTGGGAAGCCGACGCCGCCATCGTGGCACAGCGCCACGCAAAGATGCTGTTCATGTATCTGGTGTGCTCGGTCTTCCCGAACGCCACGCTTCGCTCCAGGACTGATCTCGCTCGATTCCCCCAGAGCTACTGGGAGAGGCAGCCGTACGTGATGGTGGGGCACACGCCGCTCTGCGACATCGTCATCCCGCAAGCGAGTCCGGAAGAGATAGAAGCCCACACATGGCTCAGGAGTGTCGACTGTACGGATTATGGCCTCGATTTCGCCTCGTATCCGGAAGATCTGGAAGCCCAGAATGAGGGATCTACTATAGTCAATTCGTTTAGTACCGTTTATGCACAAAGTGACAGCAGAGAACCCTTTTTTTAACCAAGTTTCAAGAATTTTTTTTGTTTGTGGAAAAGCAGGATCACATTCAAATTAGGGGACTAATGCGACATAATCCAACTCCTAGATGGTATGCATATGGCGTATTACTCGCGTGGTCGTCGCCCGCTCCGTGTGTCGAAGGTTGGAGGCGGGGCTGTACGTTTCTTGGAGTCGTTGAGTCTAGTGAGCTCGGCTCTGAGACGTTGGATCGACGAGGCGATGGAGACGGGGGAATCTATTGTGCTGAAAGCGTGGCCAACATCGCCGGTGATCAGGTTTCGGAGTGTGAGGTCGATTTCTGCACGGATGGGCGCCGCCGCTGTCCGTTCCGTAAGAGTGCGCTTCTTGTAGTTTCAAGAAACTTGCACCCCACCGCACGCTTAACTCCGCGTCGTTGCCTCGGAGACCGCGATGCGAACACTGCCTTCGTCGCTCTCGGTCCACTTCCCAGGTGCATTTTTGGACGTCGGCGAGATTTGGCAGCCAGATATCCACTGCTGGAGTATGTTGGAGAACGCTGGCCCTGTCCATCACTGCCATGGTATGTTTTAGTGGGTTGAGTTGATCGAGTGGTTCAGTTTGAAGCTAAGCGAACGCCCAAAGGGAAATAATACTTCATGAATTCGAAGCAGGCTACTTCAGTCGTTTCGGCTCAATGGGTCGAGGTTGCAACGCAAC
>JAADVR010000549.1:0-23673 GCA_023335855.1 Pythium scleroteichum | reverse complement strand
TGGATCGATCTGGCTGCCGAGATCTACAACGAGGTGAACCAGGTGAACCAGCCGTTTGCCGGACGTTCCATGATATCTCATGAATCCCTGGAGGAGGGTGTCTTCCGGACAACATATGAAGGTGGCGGGTTCGTAATCGTCAATTATAACGACTTCCCTGTAGAAGTTGACAACGATACAGTGGAAGCCCAAAGCTATGTGACTGGTGGTGAGCAGCTCTGAAGACGCTCCTGAAATGGAAATGGGGAAGTCGTACGTATGCTCAGCAGAAAGCCATGTGGGGCGTAATCTACGTGCTTCCCTGGCTCATTGGTTTTGTGTTGTTTTTCTTCATTCCGCTGTTAGCCTCTCTGCGATACAGCATGAGTACAATTCAGGCTAACGCGGAAGGCATAGCAATTCAGTTCAACGGTGTTGCCAATTACATTCAGGCGCTGACCGTCAATACAAGCTTTAACCGTGCGTTAATTGAGGCGATCACAGACGTGCTCATCAACGTACCGCTTATCGTTATATTCAGTCTGTTCCTTGCCGTCATCCTGAATCAGAAGTTCAGGGGCCGGGCTGTAGCGCGGTCGATCTTTTTCCTGCCCGTTATTCTGGCATCGGGAGTGATTATGACACTGGAGAGCACCAGCCTGATTGAAGCGGTTAATCAGAGCAGCACAGGTGGAAGCTCACTCGGGACATTTGAACTCGAAAATCTGATGGTTAACGCCGGAGTGAGCGATTGGATCGTTACGTATCTGAGCAGCGCCGTAGATCGGATCTATCAGATCGTCAGTCAATCCGGTGTACAGATTTTGATCTTTTTGGCAGGGATCCAGACGATTTCCCCTCAACTGTATGAGGCTTCGAAGATGGAAGGGGCAACGGGTTATGAAGCCTTTTGGAAAATTACGTTCCCAATGGTCAGCCCGCTTATTTTTGTCAATGCGATCTATACAATCATTGATTCGTTTGCCAATAACGCCATGACGGAACTGATCCGGGATACCGGCTTCGTCAAATTTGACTTTGGATTAAGTTCTGCCATGGCATGGGTTTACTTTCTGGCCATTGCCATCATTCTGGTTATCGTAAACATCATTTTCTCGAAGCGAGTCTTCTATCAAGATTAGAAAGGAGGGTGTCCCACGTGACAACATCACGATTATTATCGCTGGAGCATTGGAAAGGCTGGCTGTGGGCCATGATCCGATTCGTTCTGATTACCGGGCTTTCCTTCGTTATCCTGTTTCCCATATTTCAGAAGGTTTCCACATCCATCAAAGCTAAAGGTGATCTGTATTCGGCAGTGGTGGTGTGGATTCCACAGAACTTCTCCATCGACAATTTCAAAGAGGCGATACGCGTAATGGATTACTGGGCAACGCTGTTTAATACGTTTGCCCTGTCTGCAACGACTACACTGCTGACTACAGCATCCTGTGCACTTGCAGGATACGGATTCGCCAGACTGAAATTCAGGGGAAGCAACTGGCTGTTTGCTGGTGTAATTCTAACGATTCTTGTACCGCCAACGACCATTCTCATTCCGGTATACCTGAATCTGAAAAGCTTTGACCTGATGGGGCTTATGACGCTTATAGCCGGCAAACCTGTTAATTTGCTTAATACCTATTGGCCGTTTATTCTGACGGCAATTACGGCCAATTCACTTAAAGCCGGTTTGTACATCTTTATCTTCCGGCAATTCTTCAGAGGTATTCCGAAGGAAGTGGAGGAGGCGGCCTATGTGGACGGCGCGGGCATCGGACGAACATTTTCAAGAATCATGCTGCCCAATGCCATTCCGTCCATGGTAACAGTCATGCTGTTTTCCTTCGTATGGCAGTGGAACGACAGCTTTTATACGACGACTTATCTGACTTCAAGTAAAGTCATGTCGACTCAGTTATCGTCCCTTCCGTATAATCTGGCCCAGCAGGTTACTGACGGTGCAGCTTCCCAAGCCGATCCGTTCTATCTGAGTATGATCCAGGATACAGGAATTCTTCTTGCCATTCTGCCTTTGATCATCATCTATTTGTTTGTGCAACGATATTTCGTAGAGAGTGTAGAGCGTACGGGAATCGTCGGTTAAGTTAAGTTCTTCTGTACGTTTGGAGTGGGATCAGACTGGAAGAGGGAGGAGGAACTTCATGCAACATTCCATCTGTGAAAAGGGGGCATGTAACGATCTCATGAACGTCTGCTCACAGCAGAACCGCGATCCTTCCCTGCGCAGGATCCCCCTGCTGGTGTGGAACGGGCTGCGGGAGCGGGCGCCGACCTGAGCGATCTGTTTGATCAGAGATACTCTGACGGAGCATACTCGCGTTATTGCAAGGCAATATATCAGATCAGGAGGAATTAAAGTGAAGAAGTTCATGACATCTTGTAAACTTGTACTCATTCTGGCTTTATTGATCACAATTGCTCCATGGGGAGG
This sequence comes from Pythium scleroteichum, assembly GCA_023335855.1. NCBI lineage: Eukaryota > Oomycota > Peronosporomycetes > Pythiales > Pythiaceae > Pythium > Pythium scleroteichum. The sequence continues at coordinate 21,239 of JAADVR010000549.1, read as the reverse complement.
CAGCCGTGCCGAAGCATGGGTGGGCATGCCGATGGGCAAGCTGCACGTAAACGGCAAAAACCTGGTGAACAGCAACAACCAGCCTGTGCTACTGAACGGTTGGCATCAACCCTCAGGTGCCTACTGGACGTATCAGGACAGCAATTATTACCTCAATTTGCACGGCAATAACCGTCATGCAGCTACACTGGCTTATCTGAAAGACATCACCGATACTTTTGCTGACACCAGCGCGAAGTACGGAAGCAATCATGGCTGGAATATGAATCAGGTACGTCTGTTCATCGATCGTCAGGACATGGGAGATGTGGCTGCTGGTACATATAACTTTGCCGGTGTGCAGACCGTTACTCAAAATGTAATTATTCCGTACATTCAGTATGCCAAAACAAAAGGTGTCTATGTTGTCCTGGGACTGGACTTCACATTGAAGGATGATCAGGCGACAACACCTGCCAACCTGCAAAAATTCAACGAAATCTGGGGTTATCTCGCTTCACGCCCGGAGATCAAAAGTGCAGACAACGTTCACTTCGAACTGATCAACGAACCGGTGAAATCCTATGCCAATGGACATTGGGGTGGATACAACGGGGAAAATGACTTTGTGGATCACTGGAATGACTTGCGTAATTTCCAAAATTCCATGATTTCAACAATTCGCAGCAAAGGTGCGGACAACGTCATCTGGGCGGCAGGTCTGGGATACAACCAATTTTACAGCTTGACGGCAAGCCATCCATTGACTGATCCGCTCAATAACTATGGATATGCGGTTCACTGGTACCCTGGTTATGGCGCATATGACAACTTCTCTATCCTGCAAGACCAGTGGAATACCAACGTGAAGGCAGCTGCTGACAAATATCCGATTAATATTACCGAGGTAACCTGGTTCAAAAACAAACCTGGCGATTCGGCCTATTGGAACTTGTTTAATGGCAGCAATGAAGGTTTTGGCACCAATACCAAAACGATTTTCAACGCATCAGGCAATGTCAGCATTGCAGCTCATATGAACGGATTCATTCTAAGTGAAGGACCACGAAGCTCCTTTGCCGACCCAACGGCTGGACTGAAATGGGATGGAGATGCTTCACGGAGTGCCATGGGACGATTCCTGTTCAACTGGTACCATGAACGTGCCCAGACTTATCCGGGCAGTGGACAAGGTGGCGGACCGACAACGGGTCTTGTATCCGGTGCAACTTATAAAATCGTAGCCCGGCATTCCAACAAAGTTGTTGATGTTCCTGGTGGTCAAAATGAAAATAATCTTCAGCTCCAGCAGTGGAGCGATCTGGGCGGTAACCCTCAGAAGTGGGTTCTGACTTCGATCGGTAACGGCAACTATACACTGACAAGTGTGAACTCGCCGGACAAAGTCATCGACATTCGCAACGGTACCCTCACCAATGGGGAAGCGGTTCAACTCATGAGCAATCTGAACACAACCGCTCAGCATTTTAAGGTCAACGATCTTGGTAACGGGTACTGGAGTATCATTAACGTGAACAGCAATAAAGCGATTGAAGTGGCAAACGCTTCCACTTCGGATGGAGCCAAGCTGCAGCAGAACACCTACACAGGTGCTACAAACCAACAATGGAAATTTGTTGCCGTTAGCAACTAATAGCACAACGTTAAACAAAAACCTCCCCAAGTCATTCCATGTCTTGGGGAGGTTTTTTGCGTTTATTTTTGATACTTTGTGATGGATGTCATGCGAAGGTAAAATACAACTATATTTGTGCGCTAACCCGCAGACCAACAATTATTTTCATGCAAGCATTGTACGCTACAGTATGTAAATGTACCATAAGGAAGAAGTTGTACCTTCACCAGGAAGAAATGCCCGGTGTATCATTGAACAGCTACCTTAACACAGAGAAATGTAAGCGCTCGATAAAAAAAGGGAGGGTACATATGCAGCTCCTATGGTCCAAATTTTCACCCGTGTTCCGCCGATTCCTCATTTCGTATCTTGTCATTCTGATGATTCCTCAAATTGCGGGATATGCCTCTTACCGAGCTTCTATTGAAGCGGCCCGTTCCAGTTCCATTGAAAACAGCTTGAAGTCGCTGAGTCTCGGGAAAGAGATCATTGAGCGTAACCTTCTTCAAGTTGAAGCCTTTACCAGGCAGCTTGCCGTCAATCCCGATTTGCAAAATTTAATTGCTGGCCCAAAGCCGCATGATCTCTACAATGTCTACGGTATGAACCGTATGCAGCGGAGCCTCTCCATGTACAGCAGTACCAATGATTACTTGTCCCATTTCTTCATTCACATTCCGAACTACAATGCCATCATCACACCAAGAACTGTGTATTATCGTCCAGAGCATTATTATGCTGCCAATCAGCTGGACGGTATGTCGTTTGAACAATGGCATGACCAAATTCTCAAACAACCACACTTTAATGAAATCATACCGCTTCGAAACTATAAACGTGAAATACTCGGCACTGTGCTTGCAGACGTTCCCGCCATTACGTTTCTGCAATCTCTGCCTTTGAACAGCTTCAACAAACCGCAAGCGACGATTGGTGTCATGATTGATCAGGATCAGATGGCCAGCCTTACTCAAAATATTGTGGATCAATATGGCGGCTGGACTCTCGTCACTGATGCGGAAGGACAGATCATTTTCTCCCATGGCATTGAACAAGCCGAAGCCGAGCAAATGGCACAGAGTCGCCAGAGAGAAGATAACGCTGCGGAAACGGAGCTGAACGTGCAGAATGTACAGCCTGGAAGTGATGGTCGGCTGCTGATATCGATGCAGTCCAGTCAAAATGGATGGAATTACATGGCAGGGATTCCGGAGAAAGCACTCATGACAAAAGCGGACCAAATCAAACAAGTCACGCTGGTCTTTACTTTGGCAACCATTGCCTTGGGACTGTTATTCGGGCTGGTTCTGGCCTATCGGAATAGTGCACCCGTATACAGATTGTTGGCCTCTTTTCGGGAACAAATCACCGATTCCCCAGGCAGACGGGGCAATGAATATGATTTTTTGGCAAGCCATATTAACAATCTCATTGCTAATAATGACTCACTTAAAAACGCCATGAATGAGCAGATTCCGTTATTGAGAGACGGTTTTATCAAACGTTTGTTAACGGGAGAAGTCTATACCTCACTTGAGTTGGAGGTTATCTCATCCCAGGCGCACATTTCTCTTCATAGCAGCAAGGGCTTGGCAGGCTTAGTGAAGGTAAACGGATATGCCAATCCGGACAGTGAAGAAACGATCCATGAACTGGGTGTCGCAAGGCTGCTCATCAAACAGGTACTTACAGAGTGGAATGCGCAGCTGCTGATCACGGATTGGGGAACAGACCAGATCGCTTTTGCCTGTCCATTGGATGAGAACTCACTGAATGAAGCTATAGGGAGATGTGAAAAAGAGCTGAACACCTTGATGGAAGTGATCTACCGGGAGCATCGGATATCTACAACAATTGGCACAGGTGCAGCTTACGAGGTCTGGAATGATGCAGGGCGTTCCTTTGACGAAGCCAAACAAGCTCTGGATTATGCCATTCATATGGGAACAGATCATCTGGTGAGATTTGAAGATACGATGAAGGAAAATGAAATGTTCTATTATCCGATTGAGTCTGAACAGCGCCTGCTGAACACAATCAAAGTCGGGGAGCCTGAAGAGGCGGTACGTATTCTGGAGCAATTGTTTCTTCGTAATTTAGAGGAGCGGGAACTGTCCTACGAGATGACACAGCAGTTCATCATGGAGCTGAAGGGGACTTTTCTGAAGCTGGACGAACCAAAATTCAAGTTGGATGCCTCCCTGCTGGAGGAATATAAAACCCGGGTGATATCCATTCAGATGACAGAAACGATTACTTCGCTGCGTGCAAAGTTCAAACGGTTAACGGAAGACATCTGCGGTGATTTCCAGAGAAGAAGAGCAGGAGCACATGCGGATACTGTAAGCGAAATGATTTGTTTTATCCAACAACATTATGGGGATGCAAACTTGACGATCTATCGGATTGCCGAGCACATGAGCAAGTCCGAGAAGTTTATATCCCAACTGTTCAAAGAACATACGGGAGAGAATCTTTCCGATTATGTAGAACGGGTACGCATTGATGCTGCCTCGAACTTGTTGCACTCCACTGGTCAGACCATTGACGAGATTGCGGAGGCCACCGGGTATAACAGTGCACATTCATTCCGCCGAGCTTTCAAGCGGGTACGCGGCATTTCTCCGAGTGTATTTCGGAAAATGGACGTTCATAGCGGTTAATGTAGGCTGTTTCTCGGGAACTATATTCGCTTTTTGTACTTTCTCAGCGTAACTGTACCTTTACGCATCCCCAGCGCAATCTTATGATTACTCAAAAAGTAAGCGCTACCAAGTTGAGCTGAAGTTCAGCACAATTTGGAGCCAAGAATGGGGGGGATGATTCTGAGAACCACAATGACCAGTGAATCAAAGTCCGTGAAGAAACCAAGTAAAGCGTTTGCCTTGAAGCAAGCATTATCCAGAAGCTGGAGGCGACATTGGCAGCTATATCTGCTGATCCTGCCACCGATTGCTTACTTTATTATTTTCAAGTATGTACCCATGGTGAATGCGGTCCTGGCATTTAAAGATTACAACGTCATCAAGGGGATCTGGGGCAGTCCATGGGCCGGAACCAAATATTTCGAATTACTTTTTCAGAATCCGGCGTTTGTCATGCTGATCAAGAACACACTCTACATTTCGTTTTACAGCCTGATCGTTGGTTTCCCGATTCCTATATTACTGGCGCTGGCGCTGAACGAAATCAAAAACATACGATTCAAAAAAACAGTACAAATGGTGACGTATGCTCCATATTTCATCTCTACTGTTGTTATGGTCTCCATCATTATGCTCTTTCTGTCTCCTAGGCTGGGTATTGTCAACACGATTGCAGGTGCCCTTGGTTTCGAAGCGGTGAATTTTCTCGGTGAGCCCGGACTGTTTCGATCCATCTACGTATTCTCCGATGTGTGGCAGGGAATGGGGTACTCGGCTGTGATCTATCTGGCTGCTCTGGCAGGTGTTGATCCATCCCTGTATGAAGCCGCCAAAGTGGACGGAGCCAACCGAATACAGAAAATCATTAATGTTGATCTGCCTGGACTACTTCCGGCAGCCGTCATCATTCTGATCTTGAGTGTAGGTAATATCATGGCTGTTGGGTTCGAAAAAATATATTTGCTGCAAAATCCGCTCAACCTGTCTGCTTCGGAGATCATCTCCACGTATGTCTATAAAATAGGATTGCTGAATGCCAATTACAGCTTCGCTACTGCGGTTGGCCTGTTCAACTCGGTGATTAACCTGATTCTGTTATTAATCGTAAACGCGATCGCCAAGCGACTGTCCAATACAAGCTTATGGTAACGGGAGCGAAAGGAGGAGAATCAACCCATGCCTAACACACAGACAAATGCAGGTCGTTCGCGGATCAAGAGCAGCAGCACGATTCGTGAATCCTGGGGAGACCGCGTATTTATAACGGTTGTTTACTTCATGTTGACAGTGGTGCTGATTGCCGTGCTGTATCCCTTGATATATATTGTGAGTTCTTCGCTTAGCAGCCCTGCTGCCGTCTCCTCGGGAAAAGTCTGGTTGTGGCCCATTGACCTGACATTTGACGGTTACAAGTCTGTATTGCGGAATGATCAAGTCCTTACCGGGTATGCCAATTCCCTTTTCTATACAGCCTGCGGCACCTTCATCAGCGTGGCACTGACCATTATGATTGCTTATCCATTATCCAAAAAAACGTTTGTTGGCCGCAGTTCGTTAATGATGTTTATTACCTTCACCATGTTGTTCTCAGGCGGCTTGATCCCTACCTATCTGGTGGTCAAAACCATGGGACTGATTGATACCCGCTGGGCGTTGCTGATTCCCAATGCCGTCTGGGTATGGCAAGTCATCATTGCCCGTACCTTTTTTCAGAATTCGATACCGGAAGAATTGTCCGAAGCAGCAGACATCGATGGCTGCAGTGACATCCGATTTATCTTCAGTATTATCCTGCCACTCGCCAAACCGATTATCGCCGTGTTGTCACTTATGTACGCTGTCGGTCAGTGGAATGCATACTTTGATGCCCTCATCTATCTGAAATCACAGTCGCTCTATCCGCTACAGCTGATATTGCGCAGTATTCTTATTCTGAACAGCAGTACGGGGAGCATGGATGCATCGGAAATGATCAAACAGCAGCAAATGGCTGAACTCATGAAGTACTCGTTAATTGTGATGGCCAGCTTGCCGGTGCTAATCATCTATCCTTTTGTTCAACGGTATTTCGTGCAAGGCATGCTGATTGGCTCAGTCAAAGGATAAGTTCATTTTTTCTATTATTCATGAAGGAGAGGATTATATTGAAAAAAGCGGGATTCATCATTCTTGCCTGTATGCTGTTTACCTCGTTGGTACTTGCCGGATGTTCAAGTTCTGATAAGGGCAACGGGGAAGGCAGCGATCCGTCAGGCAAGACGGCCATTAATGTGTTTGCCCACCAGGGTTCGGATACCAACCTGTCCACTAACAAATTCACGAAGAAAATGGAAGAGAAGTTTGATATTCAGTTCAACTGGACTACGGTTCCATTCGACGGTGCAGCGGAGAAAAGACAGATTTCACTGGCTTCCGGTGATTATCCGGACTTGTATCTGCTCATCCCTTGGGTAGATCGTTTCTCCCAGACAGACTTGTTGAAGTTTGGTCAGCAGGGGGTTATTTTGCCGCTGAATGATCTGATTGAGGAGCATGCTCCCAATATTAAAAAAGTGCTTGAAAGCAATGATTATTATCGGGCCATGAACACTGCTCCTGACGGAAATATCTATGGTCTGACGGGCCTGAATGAATGTTTTCACTGTTCATACCCAAACAAGATGTGGGTCAACACCAAATGGATGGAACAACTGGGCCTGACCGAACCCACGACGACAGAAGAATTTAAGGAAATGCTTCGGGCATTTAAAACGAAAGACCCGAACGGGAACGGCAAAGCCGACGAAGTACCACTAAGCGGTTCGACTGAAAATTTCGGCGTACACATTATTCCGTACTTGATGAACGGTTTTATCTATGACGACGATCGGAATTATCTCATTGTCAATCAGGGGAAAGTGGAGACCGTAGTGAACAAACCGGAGTGGAAAGAAGGGCTTGCCTATATTAAATCCCTGTACGATGAAGGGTTGATTGATCCAGGGGCATTTACCCAAAACGTCGGGGCCTTCAAAAAAATTGGAGATAACGCTGATGCACAGCTTCTCGGTGCGGGAGCAGCGATGCATCCATCATTATTCGTAACCACTGCCGAAGGTTCTCCTTACGGGAATGATTATAATCCCATCCCTCCATTGAAGGGACCCCATGCTGCTTATGCTACGTACAACTATCCGATTGATCCCGGAGCGTCTTTTGTACTGACAAACAAAGCCAGTGAGGAAACACAGATCGCGGCCATAAAACTGCTGGATTATCTCTATACCCAGGAAGGAACCATGGCATCATATCTGGGAGAAGAGGGCGTAAGTTGGCGCAAACCTCAAGAAGGAGAAGTGGCGCTCAATGATCAGATTGAGCCGTTATATAAAGCCATTCCGCTTCCTTCTGGAGAAGAACCTCGTAATGACAGTTGGGCTGCATTAAGTCAGTACAATCATTATCAGGCATATCGGGACTCCGAAGTACAGGGGACAGACATCTATGCCAATGATGGTGGTGAGCGACGTCTCTATGAGGCGACATTGTTAATGGAGGGCAAGGAACCAAAAGAGATTTTCCCTCATTGGGCATTGTGGGTAGATCCGTCCCAAGCTGATGAAGCCAGCATGATGCAGACCAATCTCAAGGATTACATCGATCAGAACGCCCTGCAATTTATTACAGGCGCCAAAAGTCTGGATAAGGATTGGGATGAATATGTGAAAGGCCTGGAGGGACTGAACATTAATCGATATCTAGAGATTATGCAGTCTTCCTATGATACTTCTTCCGTTTCCAAATAAATAAAGTATCTGAATCATACAGAGCGGGAAAAGTTACTGCCTGTATTTGCACAACCAAACGCGTTCCCGGTTCGCAGTCAACATATGCGAGCCGGGAACGTTTTTTATTGATATAGATTAAATCGTAATATCGTTGCATTTTTCTTAAAATTCAGTGATTGAACCTGTCCTGCAAGCCAAATGTTCACAGGACAGGTTCAACGGCTCATGCACATTTCCTTAGTTTAGTACATGCGATATCTTCCGCTTAGAGCGAGCATGCTGAAAAAATACAGGCAATTGTCGTAATAACGTCGCTCTCCTTGACGCAGAGGTGTGTTCCAGAACTTGCGAACGAATGTGTCAGCATGTGGACCGTCCGCAGCCAGTGAAGCCATGGCATTGGTAGCCAGCAAACCTACAGGATGCAGTGAAGGTTCGTCGAAAGGTTCACCTTCTATTGTATAACGACGATAATCGGACATTTCAATATCACTGAAGAAGGATTGAATCCGATTGGATTGTTCGATCTGCCAGTGATCCTTGCGGAACCATTCCCAGTCCAGCGCTATATTTGCAGCAACACGGTAGGCATCACTGTAAAAATGTCTGAAATCACCATGCGGCTGTATTGGAGCCGGAGAGCCGTCATAGTTCGCATATTCAGGTGATAGTCCCGTTACGGGATGGCAGGCTGTATGAAGGTAAGCGCGACTAGCGGCCGCCGCTTCTTTCCAGAAGCGCTGATCTTCTTCATCCGCATATTTCGCGAATAGTTCATAAAAATGAGGCAGATGGTAGGATGGGTCGCTAAACGGTGTTTCTGGTATGAATTTGATCAGTTTTGTTTCCGGGTCCCACATGGGATCGCCTTCGCCGTCTTCGCCTTGATGTATACATGCACGAAGAATCTTGCGGGCTTGTGCCTTGTAATCATAAGGTTCAGCGCCATCGCCCCAGCGGTTGGAGGCAAAAAAAAGCGCCATGGCAAAAAACTCCTCACCATCAGGAGCAGGACCTTGCGAGAGTTGGGTTCCGTCAGGCTTGCAATGCCAGGCAAAATAATCTTTATAACGACCCGCTTTATGTTGCATAAACGAGTGTGAGAAATTCCAGAGTCGATCAAATTCCTCTTTTTTGTCCATCTGAACAGCCATCATCATGCCATAGGACATGCCCTCGGAGCGAACATCGAGATTACCAGTGTCCAGCAAATAACCCTTATCCTCACCCATGGGGTAATATATTCGAGTATTATCATCGCCGTAAAACAGCTCGTTCCATGTTTCTTCCAATCTGTTCGTGATCTCATTCTCATCGTAGCCTAGCTTCAAGAACAGATTTGTATATGTACCCGTATCCCACGCGCCTTGACCCGTGATATTCATGAGTATCCTCCTTCATCAATGCGGTTTTTCAAAATTATAACATGGAAATAGTATACAAATTAAAGCGTTTACATGAAAAATTATAGGTGTTCATATCTGCATGTCATTGTACTCAAATTAAAATGATATATTGGTTAAAATCCTATACTTTGTCAGGTTGTTGTAAAATTATGTAAGGGATACACTTTGGGAGAAGGATCACATCTGATCTAATAATACAAGCTGTGATTCTTTAAAAGTTGTTTGAGGATGGTCAGAATCTAAACCGGAAGGATGTGATGATGATTTATGCTCCAGGATTCAGGAGATGCAGGTGAAAACACGGAATTCACTGCACCGCGCGATCCAGTTGGAGTGACAGCGTCGGCAGTCAAGCCCGCAATTGATTTTGGGTCACCTAGATATCGCGACATGATTGGCCGATCTCTTCTGAACAAAGGAAATAATGTCAGATTAAAACGAGCCATTGAGAAGGCAAAAAACGGCGAACCTGTCGTTATCGCTTATATTGGAGGCTCCATTACCCATGGTGCTGGTGCAGTACCTATTCATCTCCAAAGTTACGCTTATCGGTCGTATGAGTCGTTCAAGTTTATGTTTGCGCTTTCAAAAGATAGTCCGATTCATCTGATTAAAGCAGGTGTGGGTGGAACTCCTTCAGAACTGGGGATTGTACGTTATGATCGTGATGTGCTGAGGGGAGGTGCCGTTCAGCCGGATATTGTCATAATCGAATTCGCAGTCAATGACGCAGATGATGAAACCCAAGGTAAATGTTACGAGAGTCTGGTACTCAAAGCACTTACTGCCGATAACAAGCCAGCGGTCATCTTGTTATTCAGTGTATTCGAAAATGACTGGAATCTACAGGATCGTCTCGCTCCGGTAGGCTGGCATTATGATCTGCCAATGGTAAGTGTGAAAGATGCTGTCGTAGATCAGTTCAATAAGACAAAAGGTGAAGGCAACGTTATTTCCAAAAAGCAATTTTTCCATGATATATATCATCCAACTAATATAGGGCATCGAATTATGGCCGATTGTTTGGAATATTTGTTCGACGTGACGAATCGTTCTGAGTGGGATGAGAAAGATCATCATATTGAAAAAGCTCCGCTAATTGGGAATGAATTTGTTAATGTGAAGCTGTTGGATCGGAAAAATGGCAATCATATTGCCCGAATCGATGCAGGCTCTTTTTGTAAAACGGACACGGATCTGCAGATGGCTGAGATGGATGCCCATGACTATGGTACACCTCAGTTCCCCAACAACTGGATGCGTACAGGAGAGGGAAAAGAGGATCAGAGTAGCTTTCGGATAAGTTTGCAGTGCAAACGCCTCATTCTGATCTTCAAGGATTCTGGTAACGATGAATTCGGAACTGCACATATCAAGGTAGATGGGGTATTTGTCCAAAAAGTCGATCCGCGTCAAGTAAACTGGACCCATTGCCATGCCACACTTCTGCTTAACGAAGAGCATGTGGGGGAGCACTCCATCGAGATCGAAATGGCGGAAGGCCATGAACATAAATGCTTCACCATTCTGGGTTTTGGCTATGTGGATTAACTGAAGACTGATAGTCACTCATATGTTCGGAGGAAAAGAGAATGGAATTGATCTCACCAGCAGTAACGGGATATGACCAGTATCGGGAGAATATACCACGTGGAGTCATGGAGACGGTAGAATATCCTTCCACCACGGTTGGCAATTCCCGTAAAGCGATGGTGTACACCCCACCAGAATTTTCTTCGACAACGATGTATCCTGTACTTTTTCTTTTGCATGGTATTGGCGGAGACGAAACCGAATGGCATACTCATGGTTCTCCGCAAATTATTCTCGATAATCTGTACAACGATAATATGCTTGAACCGATGGTTATTGTTTTCCCCAACGGTCGTGCAATGTCGAATGATCGAGCCGTAGGAGACCTGTTTGAACCTGAGAAAATCAAAGCATTTAAACGGTTCGAATCCGATCTGCTCAACGATTTGATACCTTACATGGAGTCGAACTACCCTTTGCATAAAAGCCGGGATAAAAGGGCGATTGCTGGTTTATCCATGGGTGGAGGTCAATCCTTAAATATCGGATTAAGTAATCTAGACCATTTTGCATGGATCGGTGCTTTCTCCGCAGCCCCAAACACCAGAAGTCCGGAGCTACTTGTCCCTGATCTTTCGAAAGCGCCTTCATTGCTCTCGCTATTATGGATCTCTTGCGGTGAACAGGACAATCTTATAGAGATTAGTCTTGGGGTTCACCAATATTTGGCGCAACACGGAGTACCTCACATTTGGCATGAGGAAAGTGGAGGACATGATTGGCCCGTGTGGAAGAACGATCTGTATCTGTTTTCGCAACGTCTTTTCAAGTGAATTTGCTGAAGAACATTCATATCGGATTGTAGCATCAACCAAATCTATTAAAATATCAGGAGGTATCATCCATGTTCAAATTCGGAAAAAAATTAATGACCGTTGTTCTCGCAGCTTCCATGAGTTTTGGTGTCTTCGCAGCAACATCAAGCGCAGCAACAGATTATTGGCAAAATTGGACAGATGGCGGAGGAACGGTCAACGCCGTGAATGGATCGGGCGGGAATTACAGCGTGAATTGGCAAAATACTGGGAACTTTGTTGTCGGGAAAGGGTGGACATATGGTACGCCTAATCGAGTGGTCAATTATAATGCCGGCGTATTCTCTCCTTCAGGTAACGGCTATCTCACCTTCTATGGTTGGACTAGAAACGCTCTAATTGAATATTACGTGGTGGATAGCTGGGGAACGTATCGTCCTACCGGAACGTATAAGGGCTCGATGACTAGTGATGGCGGCACATATGACATCTATACAACGATGAGATACAATGCACCTTCCATTGATGGTACTCAGACTTTCCCTCAGTATTGGAGTGTTAGACAGACCAAGAAACCAATCGGAGTCAATTCTACCATCACGTTCAGTAATCATGTGAATGCATGGGCGAGCAAAGGGATGTACTTAGGCAACAGCTGGTCCTATCAGGTGATGGCAACGGAAGGTTATCAAAGTAGCGGAAGCGCAAACGTGACGGTTTGGTAAAAATGATGTGATGCAGTTCAACTTCTGCACCTGCATTTGAAATTCAATTTTCCGGTAGCGTTGAGTAACGTTATTCTCCAGACTAACGGACCTCGACGTTCCCGGATTTAAGCTAGTAAAGGAGAATAATTGAATGAAGAAGCTGGTATGGTTAACTTTAATCGCTATAGTTGTTAGTCTAAGTGCTTGTTCAGCAAGTAATACGAAATTAAGCGATGACTTGGTATTCGTCGAAGGAGGAGCCTTCAAGAGCAGTAAGCCGAGTCAGATCGATAGGAATGAAACGCTGGATTCCTTCTATATTGGCAAATACGAAGTAACTCAAAAAGAATGGATGGAGGTTATGGGGGAAAACCCTTCTGGCTTCAAGGGAGATGACCTGCCTGTTGAAATGGTCAGCTGGTATGACGCAGTGGAATACTGTAATCAAAAAAGTATAAAAGAAAACCTGAAACCTTATTACAATATAGATAAAGACAACCAGGACACGAATAATCACAATGAAAATGACACTATAAAATGGAATGTAACGATCAACGAGGACGCCAACGGTTACCGTTTACCCACAGAGGCAGAATGGGAATACGCTGCAAGCGGAGGTCAAAAGAGCTTAAATTACACATACAGCGGAAGTAACAATCCTGATGAAGTTGCTTGGTACTGGGTAAATGCCGGCGAGAACATTCTGACGGGTGACTGGAGCTGGCCCGCTATTGAGAGCAATCGTAATCAAACCAAAAAAGTCGGAACTCAGAAGGCGAATGAGTTAGGAATCTATGATATGTCTGGGAATGTGAGAGAATGGTGCTGGGACTGGTACAGCGATTCGGAGAGTCCAAATCAAACTTGGCGAGTTGTGAAAGGCGGAGGCTGGATCGGCGGTGTCAATAACAATGAAATATCATTTCGAGGCAAATTTGATGCAAATGGTTTTGGTCCCGATCAAGGATTCCGTATTGTACGTGGAGAATGAAAAATCTTTCTACTGACAATAGATTACTTCTGAGCTAAACCTATACTTTGTCGGGTGAAAACCTATAGTTTAACAGGTTGTTGTACAAAAATGTAAGCGTTACACTTGAATTGTTAACCCGGCGCTTCGCTACAATCGGAGCGTTCTTATAGTACGGTCCGATGGAACCATGTTCTATGTTATTGATAAATGACGATGAGACTGGTAGAAATTTTGTTCTCCAAAGTTGTGCGAGCAGACAACAATCCTGCTGTTGTTCTGCTGTTTAGCGTTTTCAGAACAACTGGAATCTACCTATTGATATAGATAAAATACATGCAGCTGATCAAGGACAAAAGTGAGGTGAGCTAATGTACAAGGTCATTGTCGCGGATGATGAGCCGTTTATGCTAGAAGGATGGAGAACAATGATTGACTGGCGAGCTTGTGGATATGAACTCTGCGGAACGGCAACAGATGGGGAGGAAGCACTTGCTTTATTCAACTCGGTTGAACCGGATCTTGTCGTCACGGATATTCAAATGCCTGTTATGGATGGTCTTGGTTTGATTCACACCTTGCGAGAAGATCTCGCCTATACCTCTAAAATTGTTATCGTTACAGGATACTCCGATTTTAATTACGCGAAGCAAGCCATACGGTATCAGGTCGATCAGTACGTGCTTAAACCTCTTGTTCCCGAGGAGATTCATCAAATCCTTATGGACATGATTCAACCTCTGGACAAACGCAGAAATGAGCAAAAACAGCAAAATGGAGTCATGGTTACAGATGAAGCCTATGAGAATCATCTTAATGAATATCTAATAAGCGAAGAATATGATTTAGAGCAAATGATGAACATCTCCAAAGAGATCTTGGCGTTGATTGAAGCAGAAAATACGTATTCTATCGATATTGCAGTGAGTGCACTGTTAGAGAAAAGTGAGAAAGCAGAGGTTTCGTTGGAATGGATACATCATGTCATCCGATATATCCATGGGGAGTTGCTACGTAAATATGGAAAAAGAGAGGGTTGCAGAGAAATACTATGTGAAAAAGATTGGCATGAGGCTGCGAGTTGGTCTTCCGGCACATTGCAAGACCTGTGTGTTCGACTGTCCAAGCAACTTTCCCAGTCTGAATTGAACCAAAAGACGGGTACGGGAGGGCTTGTTGCAGAAGCAGTGAATGAATTGAAGCAACACTATCGAAGTAAAATTAAATTACAAGATGTAGCTAATCGTATTCACGTGAATTCTGCCTACCTGGGTCAACAGTTCAAGCGGGAGATGGGGGTCAGTTTCAGTGACTATGTGCACCAGCTTCGTGTTGAGGAGGCCCGTAAACTCCTGCGACGTACCAATATGAAGATCACTGACATTGCATTCAGGCTAGGATATCATGATGCTGAATATTTCACCCAAAAATTCAGAGCGCATACAGGGGAGCTTCCGTCAGTCTATAAAAACAAAAACCAAGGGTGATTATATGCGTCATAAATTCTGGATGTTCAGTAAGGTTAATGATATTCCTCTCCGATCCAAATTTCTGCTTATTTATGTACTTAGTATTCTCCTTCCTGTAATAACGATTAATATCTTCTTTTATGAACGAACCTCTGCGGATATCAAGATTAGAGAACAGGAAAATCTGCGTAAATCCATCGACAGGGCTGCGGGGGAACTGCTAGGCATGATTGATGAGAGCGTTGCCCTGAGCCGAATTATTGCAGCAGACGATTCGCTCTATGAGGCACTGGATCGGACCTATCACTCCCCCGTGGATTATTACAACGTCTACCATGCATTCCTGCGAGATAAATTAACACGGTACATGTCAGCGAATATTCTGGAGGTGCGTATCTATACGGATAACGATACCATTCAGACGGGTAGTCATTATATCGTGATGAAAGACAAGAATGTACTCCCTGGATTGAAACAGCTGAAATCCACCAGTGGAGGCATTCTTGTCGTTGATTATATTGAGCCATCCGGATTTAACGCGGGAAGAAGAATCAGTGTGATTGGCAAAATGGATACCTATACTTCCTATGCTAATTACAACAAGTATTCCAAGATTGATCTGGAACTTAGCCGGGTGTACAGCATTTTAAATCGTGAATCAGACAGTCTTCAGCTGCGACTGGTGGACAGCAACAATCGAACTGTCGTTTCAAGTGGGGAGTTCAGCGAAACCGACTTATCCCCCCTTGATAATGAATCAATGCTCAAGGAATCTGGAGATTCTGCTTACACGCTCGAAAAATCGTTGGGGAATCTAGCCTACCTAAAGGGTTGGAAATTGATTGGAGTTGCCGAAACGCGTCACCTTGACCACCTTTTGCAAGAAGCCTTTAAATCAATTCTGGGGTTGCTCGCATTAAGTATCGTGGTCCCCTCTGTATTGATCTACATTATTTTGCGTTCCTACCACTATCGGATTCGCAAGTTATCCAGACATATGGAGAAGGTTCGTAACGAACGATTCGATCTGATTGAAATTCACGAAGGCCGCGACGAAATTGGCGGGCTTATTCGTACATTTAACATCATGATTGGTAAAATTCATACGCTGATTAATGACGTATATAAACTGGAAATCCGCCAAAAAGATCTGGAGCTGGATCAAGTGAGGACTGAATTGTCCATGCTCCAGAGTCAGATGAATCCCCATTTTTTATTTAACACATTGAATGCCTTGCTAGTCGTTAGTACAAAGAATGGATATACGGAAGTAATTGAGATTATTAAAAGTCTGTCCAAGCTGATGAGACAGTTGCTCAGTCATTCTGACAATCTGATTCCTTTGCAAGAAGAGCTGCAATTTACGAATCTTTATCTCCAGATTGAGAAGTTTCGCTTTGGAGAGCTGTTTGATTACACCTTCGAGGTTGATCCTGATGCTGCTTCGTTGCTCATTCCCAGAATGAGTATTCAACCGCTCGTCGAAAATGCCTGCAAACACGGCTTGCAGGCGCGAAAAAATGGAAGACAGATCAAGATAACGGCGAGTCGAAACGCTTCTGAACTGGTTATTCAGGTGATCGATAATGGAATCGGTATGGATGCAGGGAGATTAACCGAGCTCCTGCGAGATATTCGTTCTGAAAGACCCAGGAACGGCGAGCATGTAGGACTCCGCAATGTCTACCGCAGGTTGGAACTCTTTTATGAAGGAAATGCGATATTTGATCTAAGCAGTGTACCTGGAAAGGAAACCATTGCAGGGTACCGTATACCGATCTCCAAGCTGGAACAGAGGAAATAGGAGGTAAACTCTCATGTATAAAGTATTGTTAGTCGATGATGAACCTTATGCCATTGAAGGGTTACAGCTTCTGATCAATTGGGAAAAGTATGGTTTCGAAATCAGAGGCGTGTGCGCCAACGGTGAGGAAGCCATTCGGATGATGGAACAAGATCGACCTGATCTCGTGGTGACAGACATTCGTATGCCTGTGATGAATGGGCTGGAACTTGTAGAAGAAGCACGACGATTGGAACATGAGTCTGTGCTGTTTGTCATCACGAGTGGATACAGTGACTTTAATTATGCCAGACAAGCTATTCGATTAGGTGTCTCCAACTATCTAACCAAACCGGTTGACAGTACAGAAGCAGAGGATATGTTGGTCCGTCTCCGTATGCAATTGCAGGAGCGTGAAACCCAGGAGCGTATAAGGGAACATGCAAACGAGCAAAGGATCAAAGCGTTTTTGTCCGCACTGATTAAGGATAAGCAAAATATATCGGAGGAGGAGATGTCAGAGATACGTCCTCGTTTAAACAAGTCCCATTGGGCATACCTGCGGATAGCCTTTCAGGGAGATATTCAGGAAGTCTGTTCAGTAGTCGAACAAACGGCTGAAGAAACAACTTGCTGTTATGTGATAGACAGAACAAGAGACTCATTGGGGCTTGTATGGGGGGAGGAAACGAATAATAGAAATGAGACGTTTGAAGCAATTAAAGCTTTTACCCAGCGTTTGATGAATAATATGCAACATAACGGCTGCGGAGATATTCATATCGCGGTTGGATTAACGGTCAACAAACTGGAGCATTTATCTGAATCCTTCCGCTCCGCTCAGGAAGTTGGGCGTTATTTGTTTTTTAATCAAGAGCGTCTTTTGTTTGCCGAAGATATTCAGCTGGAAAATTGGCAGTTTGATCCAGAAACGCTGTCAGAGGTGGACCATATTTGCGATTTGCTTGAAAACGGTTCTGTAGAGGAACTCTCGTCTGCGATTCGGAGTGCTTTTGAACTGTTTGTACAGATGAAGGCTGCGCCAGAGATTGTACATATTTTCTCTACCCATATTATATTCCGCGGATTGTCCCTGTGCAGAGAATTAGGAGGAGAACCTAATGCTCTAATGAACGAATTGGCGAGTGGAATTCTGGAGAAGGGCCAACGAAATATAGAAGAGGTTGCTAACAATCTGGAACATTTCTGTTTGCAATGCAAGTCAGCACTGGCAATTTTCCGGGAGAGGCAAATGGGTGGCATCCAGGCGACGGTTGCTGAATATGTGCAGATGCATTACAGGGAGACATTTACGATCCAGGAGCTCGCAGAACGATTCTACGTGAATCCTGTCCATTTAGGGCAATCCTTTTTGCGAAAGTATGGTAAGGGTGTAATCGAGGTAGTACATGATTTAAGAATGGAAGAAGCGAAGCGTCTGCTCCAGCAGACGAATCAAACATCCAGTGCGATTGCGGAGCAAGTAGGGTACCGCAGTTACCAGCATTTTCTCAGACACTTCGAAAAACGAACAGCCATGAAACCAGTAGAATACAGGCAAAAGTATGCGAATTGATCCATGAAAAAGAAGAATCCCTCCTGAATAAGACCTACAATTACAGGGGGGTAGACCTTAAATGTATATATTTTGTAACCGCATACATTTCTTCATACTAAAAACAGTAAGACATACCACTTCCAAGGAGGGCAAGTACATGGGGGGACTTAAGAAAAAGAAGCTTTGGGGTTCCGTATCACTCGTTCTGGCTTTGAGTTTGGCACTGGCAGGATGCAGCGGTGACAATGAGAAAGCGACTACAAAGGATGGGAAAGAGGTACTGAACATCTCGGCCTTTATCGGAACGCCAAATCAGGCGCCAGCTAAAGATAACCGAATCTACAAGAAGATTCAGGATGAACTCGGCGTTAATCTTGAGATGGAGTTTCTAGTAGGTGATCTTCAACAGAAGTTGGGCGTTATGATTGCCGGGGGCGATTTCCCGGATCTGATCACAGCAGACACCAAGTTGGTCTCAGCGGGTGCGGTTATTGCGCTCGAAGATCTCATTGAAGAGCATGCACCTAATCTGAAGAAACATTTCGGTAAAGACTGGAACCGGATGAAAGATTCCAGTGACGGACATATTTACTGGTTGCCTAACTATGGAGTGTATACAGGAGAGTTCATTAGTAACTATTATTCTGGTCCTGCATTCTGGATCCAAAAGTCCATACTGAAGGATGCCGGGTACCCAACTCCAAAAACGTTGGATGATTTCACAAAGTTGGTCCGTGATTATGCAGCCAAGAATCCAACTATTGATGGTCAACCAACGATTGGTTTCACTACATTGGCTTCAGACTGGCGGACGTTCCCTTTGCTTAACCCACCTGAACATCTTACGGGTCACCCCAACGACGGGGGCGTAGTCGTAGATGATAATGGAGTCGCAACCGTTTTTGCCGACAAAGATATCTCCAAACGGTATTATAAGGAACTAAACAATCTGTACAACGAGGGATTGCTGGATAAAGAAGCCTTTGTTCAGAACTACGATCAATATCTGGCCAAAATTTCTTCGGGACGTGTGCTTAGTATGTTCGACCAGCACTGGAATTTCCAAGCCGGCGAAGACCCACTTGTAGCACAGGGGAAAATTGGCCAGACATACGTAGGCTTCCCGCTTGTCTATGATACAAGTATCACAGATCATTATCTAGATCGTCCGGTTATTAACTTGAACAATGGTTTTGGTATCAGTAAAGATGCCGAAGACCCTGTCGCACTCATCAAATTCCTCGATAAGCTTATGGACGAGAAGTACCAGAAGCTCTTGTCATGGGGTGAAGAGGGTGTAGACTATCAAGTGAATGAAGAGGGAAGATTCTATCGTACACCAGAGCAACGGACAGAGCAGGATGATCCAGCATGGAGATTGGTTAACAAAGCTGAAGGTTTCTACGCTGCTGCACCGAAGCTCGAAGGAACATTTGAAGATGGCAATGCAATTGGAGCGATCAACCAACCTGAGGAATTCTATGACAACCTCAAACCGGAAGATAAAGAACTTCTGGATGCATACGGCTTCAAAACGTGGAGTGACTTCTTCTCTCCTGCACCAGAAAATCCAGTGTACTATCCAGCATGGCAGGTCGATCTGAAAGAAGGCTCTGATGCTGCGGTAGCGAACAAACAAATGACAGACACTTCATTGAAATTCTTGCCTAAAGCAATCATGTCAAAACCGAATGAGTTCGATAACATTTGGACTGAATATGTAGACGCTTACAAGAAGATCGATGTTAAATCCTATGAAGATCGAATTAATGATCAACTGAAATGGAGAATCGAGAACTGGTCTGTTAAATAAAAAAATGCGGCATTGATTCTCTCGGAAGGTATCAACCAAAGGATTACTAAGGCGAGTGCCTTCCGGGGACATCATCCTTAAAGTCGCTGCAAGCCAATAGGAGGAGTGAAAGATGGCGAACACGCCTGGAGCCATACCAGAGCAAACCACCAGTACAGTCGTTCCCAAAGCACCACTGTTAAAACGATTGCGTGGACAAAGACAACTCATGTTCATGTCATTGCCCATCGTTGCGTACATTCTCGTATTCTCGTATTATCCCATTTGGGGCTGGGTTATGGCCTTTCAGAATTACAGTCCTGCGAAGAGTTTCACGCAGCAGGAATGGGTCGGGCTCAAACACTTTAAGTTTTTGCTAACAGACGATGCATTTCTTAACGTGCTTCGTAATACCATTGCGATGAGCGTCATCAATATGGTGCTCGGATTTGCGACAGCAATTATATTTGCCATTTTACTTAATGAGATCAAACATAAGTTATATAAACGAACCATTCAAACAATATCGTATTTACCTCACTTTCTCTCATGGATTATTGTGACAGGTATCGTAGCAAGTTCACTATCTGTAGATGGTGGGATTGTGAATGTGGTACTCATGAAGCTGCATATCATTCAAGAACCTATCATGTGGCTTAGCGTTCCGGAATACTTCTGGGGCATTGTAGGCGCATCCCATGTATGGAAAGAAGTTGGCTGGAATGCCATTATTTATTTGGCGGCCATCACGTCTATCGATCCTTCCCTCTATGAAGCGGCAGAGATTGATGGTGCGAACCGATATAAGAAAATGCTGTATGTGACCTTACCCGGAATCAAATCCATTGTTATCATTTTGCTGATCATGAATATGGGCTGGATTTTGGAAGCTGGATTCGAGGTTCAGTATCTGTTAGGTAATGGTGTGGTTGTCGACTGGTCACAGACGATAGATATATTTGTCCTGAAGTACGGACTACAGATCGGGAATTATTCTTTGGCTACTGCGGCAGGTATCTTCAAAACAGTAGTTAGTATCACGCTGATCTTTGCGGCGAATTCAATTTCCAAACGGCTCGGGGAAGACCGATTAATATAAGGGGGACTAGAGATGGGAATCAATAAATCTCGGCTTGAACCGATTGTCTTCCATACGTTAAATGGTATACTGATGATCGC
>JAADVR010000548.1:0-23679 GCA_023335855.1 Pythium scleroteichum | reverse complement strand
TCTTCGTTTACTTCGATGTCAACCTCCTCAAGACCGTTGCCGTCTCCATCTCGCTGTTGGGCCACTTCCATCAGGTATTCTTCCCCTTCTTCTTGCTTTACTTCTCCTTTTTACTTCGACTTCGCCATCGTCAGGACCGTTACCGTCTCCATTTCGCTGCTCGGCCTCTTCCATGCCATGAACAGTGGCTACACAGTGCACTGGATATATCCTTCTAAGTGCGATTGCAAACAGAGCATGTGGTGGGCAGAATGAGCGTCTCAGCCAGCTGGATGGGTCACCTGGACCGGACTTGACGTGTTGTCCGGTTCCGCGACGCTCAGAACTCGGGCGGGACCCAGCTGCCCGACAGATGCAGACCTCGATCAATTCCGGATTATTCAGATCCAGGGCTTGGCACAGTTCCGGAGTACACTGTGCGGCCACATGGTTAACGCGTTCAGCAGACGGGATGCCATCCAGTAGATCCAGTCGTGGTGACGACCGGCGAAGGGATCCAGTGCTGGCGCGAAGATTGCTCTGGACGGTGTGACCGCGCTAGGTGGACGCACCGAGACTACTGTCCAGGCCGTGGCCTCGCAACTGAACGTCGGGATTCAACGCTCTGGACGGCCACTCCTGGATCACATCCAACTCTGGAGGCGGTCCTTGACATGAGCCTCGCCCACTTCCAGAACAGTCGATTGCGGTGTCTTCCATTCTGATCGAGGTGACAGGCAGGCTGGCGAACCCGGCTCACCAAGTTTCATCAACATGGCTCTTTGTATCGCGTTGTCAGTGTGTTGCCTGTCAATGGAAGAGCGGTAGTCCGTCCAAAGCCAGACTGACTAGGATCGGCCTATGCCCGATCGCGTGCAGTGCGGACGAGGACGATAGTTCGGTGGGATAGGATCGAGTCCAGTTGGAGTGAAGACGCGCGAGAAGAGGGAGATCCAGAAGATGAGGAGATGAGATCCGCGCACGCTGACGTCTCCTCTCAGGAATTCAGTCGGTCGAGAGTTCGTTTCTACGAGAATAGGCTGACTGGGTGCCTCTCGTCGCTGAAGGTTGCACAAAACACTTACGACCTGCTGAGGTCGGTTTACTCGAGCCCACCGGGGCATCCAAACTGGGGGACACAGTTGCTCCGAATCTGGGCATGTGCAGACGTCGAGGGGAAAGACGTTCCCGAAAGATCGTGTTACTCATGGGTTGGCTGCACCGAACATGGCTGCACATCGGTCCGGCTCGCGACCGTCCATCCAGAGGTCATGGGCCGATGGACGTTACCACATCCACCGCCTGGTTCTGCTGCAAACTGCACATTTTGGTGTTGAAGTAAAAGTGTAGCCATGACACTCCAGCGAGGGTCTCTTCTGATCATACCAGTCCCATTTCGCTCAATCCGGATCACTCGCCGTTCCCATGGTGTCGCAACGAAAATTTCGTGTCTCGCGGCGATAGGCTGCCAACGGATCGGCTGGACTTTAGTACCAAAATGAGTGGCGCCCAGGCACGACTCTTGTGACAGGCGTTGCCGCTGATTTCGAGTCGCTCCATTAAGGGGCGTAACCAAGACGGCGCATAATACAATACTGTGCGCACAGTTGGAATGCCGTTCTTCGCGAATACCAGCGGTCATTACAGTTTGGACAAGTCTCAATTTTTTCACCGTCTTATCGACGAAAGGCGGCAGATTGAACTGGAGTGATTTGCAGCACTGACCAAGCACGAGAGCAGGATTCCTGACTCAGGAATCATGCTCTCTTGAGAATCCTGGGAATCGCATCGCGGGAATAGGATCTCTCACGGCTTCATGAGTGTCCCACAAAATAGCGTATAGGACCGCCCACGGCGTTAGAGGATGCGCCGCGACTACTCCATTCGCGGGTCTGGGATCTCCCGGGCTCCCAGTGGCAGCCTCTGCGGCACCCACAGTCGGATGGCGGAGAGTTTATGGCGAAAACTGAGCCAATCCGCCACATTGCATTTTTGGGTGACCATCTTCTCCGCCCCCTGCCAAACATGCGAATGGGTGCCCACTCCCACAAATTCACTTGGGATGAGTATAGGCTGGTTGCCCTGCTGCCCAAAATAGAGTCCGTCGGACAGAGTAGCCATCTTTGCTGCCCAATAAGGGGTAGGGTACGTCTCTTAACTGGATCATGCAGCATGCTGCTTTTCCGTGTGACTGTGCCTGGCTGTGCACTGCTCTATTCAGTTTCGCAGGCTCCCGCACTCTCTCTCGTCCCCCCACGCCTTTGTTGAGCTCCTGTCAAAGATGGTGGCACGCCGCGCATCGCGATCCAGCGCCAAGTGCCCCCATGTATCCGGTATATCAGGGCTAGGTTCTCGGCGAGTTTTGTCCAGTCAGCATCCTCGACTCAGTCTGAGGGCAGCCGCTGGATCTGTTCTGCAGTCAGTTTGGCTCTGTCCCCTACCCTCGTCGTTTCCCTACCCCTCACCCTGGTGGAGGAGAAAGAGCGAGCGTGGTTCTGGTGGGCGGGCGACCATCGCGGTTCTGCTGGACAGAGCCGGAAGAGGGCGTCCTGTCCAGAGGCGAGAGCAGGTGACTCACGGCCCACGTGGCCAACCAGCGATCCCACTCAAATCCATCCAGTCTCTGCGTCCGCGCCGTACATCTTGCACTCTCCGAACGCACAAAGGCTGGGTCTCGGAAAAAGAGGCCCCCAACAGCAGTTGAGACTCCATTTCGCCGTCCTTCCACTGGATTGATCTGCTCGCGGCACGAGATATCGGAAGCTTCGTTCATTCGAGCTTACGCCGCCAACCCCTCACTTGTAGATCCGCCTCACTCCATGGAGGTGCTGAGTCCCCCGATGGATGTTCCTACCATGACGACCCTCTCCAAGAAGCGCCGCCGCTCCATCGAGCCGTCGGCTGACTCGACCAAGATCCTCAGCGCGCTCCCGCCGCTGCGCATCCAGGAGTCGCTCAACACGGTCATCAACACGACCGACGTCGGCGCCTTCAGCCCGCGCCTGCCCGCGCAGCGCGACGACGCGCCCGCGGACGAGAGCGAAGACGAGAACGACGAGCAGACTGAGTCGGCCGTGCGCCGCAGCCTCATGGGCCTCGCGCTCCAGCTCAAGCTCAAGACCATGCTCGTCGAGGCATACGCCTCGGACATGAACAGCGTCGTGATCGAGCGTAACCTCTTCGCCATCGCCAAGGAGCTCGCCATCCTGAAGGAGATGGGTGTCTACGAGGAAGACACGTGCGTCAAGTTTGTCCAGCTCGCGCGCAACCGCATGGAGCGCATGCTCAGCGAGATGGAGCGCGGCGAGTCCATCCGTATGGACGCCAAGCAGATGTGGACCATGGCCCAGATTCAGGCCCAGGAGAAGATGTACGTCCAGGCCAACAGCCCACGCGAGGTCGACGCCGTGACCGAGTTCCCGCTGCTCTCTGGCTACGACACCTCGAGCCGCGACATCTCAGTACTCTGGAAGGCTATGTCTATCGCGCGCGACCGTGGCGCTCAGCTCTGGCACGAGAACAAGCCTGAGCAGGCTCTTCCTTTCCTCGTGGCGGCCGACTCGTACATGAAGCGGTTCACGCTCAAGTACCAGCGCCTCAAGATTGACCACGCCATGGTCGACACGCTCAGCGGCTCGGCCTCACCCGTCGCGCGCCCGGCCTCACCGGCGACTTCCACGCGCAGCAGCACGGGCAGCGCCAAGCGGGTCTCCTTCGCCGCCGAGCCACTGGTGCTCGGTGTGGCTGACGCCGACTTTGACCGCAGCCCGATCAACCCGACGCGCCCATCCAAGCTGGAGTCGCTGCTGCTGCGCACTTCGCGCGAGTTCCCGACGCCCACTTTCTAGAGAGGGATGCCCGACAATCGAAGTCGATCGCTCCCACGCAGTACAATAGGATTATCATAGTAGGGACAGAAGATCACGACCTAATTTATTGGCCGCAAAGCCATTTCCCAACACCATTGCCATTCGCTTGCTTATCCTCCCATTTCAGCCGCATCCTCACGTCTCTCGCTCGTTCCATTCTCGCGTCGGCGTGAAGAATCCAACAACGTGGCGATGCTGCGTAGGCCCTGGATCATGGTCCCATTGAGTTGCTGCGACGTGAAATCGAACAATCTGGCGATTGATGCGACCAGGATCGCCTGCAATTGTCCCAATGTAGAGAGCACCACTTCAACAACTTCATCGATGGGTGCAAGATGGCTAGCGAGGGAGAATCATGGTGTCGTGGACATTTGGTTTGTCCCATGTCGGAGCTGCTCAGCAGGTCTCACAACGGGACGGCAGAAAAAGGAAACTCGTGTTCATGTTGTTGATCGAGGAAGGTGGTAGAGAGTAAGCGATACGACGATAAGCAATCCTACGCCTTCCACTCATTGGAGCTGCTCAGCAAGTCTCGCGACGGGCAGTTAGGTATCCAAAATGAAAACTTTATTCGCGTTGTTGATTGGAGAAGATGTGGCAGAGAGTAAGCGAGCGAGCCAGGCGACGATAAGCAATCCTAGATGTGCTTCATCTTCCACAGCTTGAGCTTGAAGCCAAAGAACTCTGACGCCGTCGACGAGAACGCACTGAGCACGACGACGCGCGTGATGTTGTAAAGCAACGGGTTCATCGTCAGGCCGGAAACCTTGTTCGGCGAATTGAGCTCCTTCAACAGCTTGCTCGCAAGCTTGAGCACGTTATTGGATACCAGAAGCTTCTCTTTTTTGTGCGGTTTGACCAGTAAACGCAGGTACACGTTCATCTACACACAAGATCAAGTATGAGTACACCTGCAATCCATACCCAATACTTTCAGACTCGTACCTGTTCTGTGAGCAGCAGCGACGTGTTCTGATATTTCTTGTTGATGTTCGAGCCAAGCATCATAAAGCGAAGCATGAAAATGCTCGAAAGTAGACACCATGTAGTGACCTCGAGTCGGATGAGTGAGTTTTGGCTAGCGTTCGTATCCTTGCTCGTCTCTGAGACGGCCTGCATGCCCATGACCACGAGCAGCACGAGGTTGATAAGGAAAGAACTGGAAACGATCTCGTCGGCCGCGCGCTGGCGACTCTGGCGCTTGAGCCATGTTCGCCCACCACGCAAAGAGATCCACGCTTTAATGTTGACGACGTTCTTGAGACGGAAATGCGGAAGGTTGTTGAGTCGAGAACGTCTTGCCGACGTCAGCGCTGTAAAACACTTCGCGTACATAAGCCGGCGGTGGTAAGTCACTTCCGCATCAGCGAGCGCCGTGAACGTGATCGAGGCCATGTAGTACGTGGAGAGCGCGCAGGAGACGGAGATGATGGTGTTAACGACCGAGAGCGACGAGAGGAGCGCGAACAGGCGGGGCAGCGAGGTCCAGTCGCGCCATAGCGTGAAGAGCCACTGTAGAGTGGAGCACAGAGTGAGCAAGATAAACGCCGCCCAGAACAACAGCGAATACGTACGAAAACGGCCGTGAGGGGCTCTTGCAGTGTTGTGAGGCACTCAACTTCTTGGCACTTGAGTAGTCCACGTGTTGCCAGAGGCACGAGCGACAGCGTGATGGCCGAAAGGTACGCGATCTTCCGGTAGGCAACACGAGGCGGCGTTGCTTTAATCTTGGCCAAAATCACGTTTCGCAACTCAGTCACCGACATGGCCTTCTTACGAGGCAGGCCATTTTCCCAGACGCAAACGGTCACACGACGTCGCGTAAACTGCTCCGTCGAAGCAGTCGGATCCAGAGGAGTCATCAGAGGTGTTGGCGGAGGCGATGGTGGAGGGTCCCTCATAAACTACAACGCAGCCAAACGTCACCACGACAAAATCAGAAAGTTCCCCGTTGGCTGTGTCATCGTACCCCGTTTGGCGTGGGCGGCATGGATCGCGGCGTCGTACCGCCTGGGAAAGACGACGCGTGGTCGTCGGGAGTCGTCTCGTCACTTGAGGATGACGAGTTGCCGCTCTCGTCGTCGCTGTCCGTACTATCCGACTCCTCCGACTCGGCGATATCCGAGCCAAGCGCCGTCGCGGTGGCCGTTCCAATCACGCCCTCGCCACTTGAAGTTGTTGTGTGCGCCGGAGTCGTCGCGCTGAGACTCAGAGGACTCGTGGGTGTCGGCGGCTTCGCCGGTGGCGAGAACGCTGGCGTCTGCTTATGGGTGGGCGAAAACATTTTCGGGTTCGGATCCGAGTCGCCTGCTTGTAAGATGCTCACGACGCGACCATAACCAAGCGCGACGAGCATGAGCAAGCACATGGGGAAGACGATCTCGAAAGTGCTGAAGGGCGAGAGGATCTCGGGGAAGCTGAAGTAGAGGGCGATCGCGAGGCCGTGGAGCGCGTACAGCGCCGTCGTGATCTCGTAGAACCATGGCTACAAATGCGCGATCAGGGACTTTCGTTTGAGCCCGCTGCGAGCACGGTTGCTTACCTTTTGGCGCCAGAACTGTGGGTGGAAAGGGACGAAGAGCGCGCGTGAGAAGCCCTGCTTGACGAGCTTCTTGTCGTGGTTCGCGGGCTTTGTGTGGAAGAAGGCCGAACCCTTCATGACGTCAAAGTCGATGAACTCCTTCGTGAGGTAGAGCTCGCTCTTGAGCCGCGAGCGCATGTCTTCGTTCGAGTCGCGACGCGAGAGGCGCGAGCGCAGGCGCTTGGACGGGCTGCGGTTACGCGGGGACGACGAGCCGCCCGCCATCGGCGACCCCGGGGGCGAGAGACCGTCGTCGTTGGTTCGCGGGGACGCGCGCGGCGGTGGCAGCGACAGCTCGCCCTCCATGTTCTCGAGAGGAAGTCAGGGGAGATATGCAGAGTGAGATGTGCCCCTCGACCACAAAGAAGGGCAATGACCTTTTGTCGCCACCTGCACACTTTGTAGCTCTTCGCTCCGAACGCAAAATCCGAATTCTGAACCGGATTTGAGGCTACCATCATAAATAACGCAATCTGTAAACTGTAGAGATGCATGCTATGTGCTAAATGATGTGAGTTTAATTTTCTCACCATACGATTGCTGAAGATAAATTGACTTGAAAAAAAATATATATCTGACGTGATCAGATAATATCCCCGAACTGCGCATATCGGAATACAATCAAAAACTAGACCGACCTCCCAAACCTGCGACGGCGCTGGAAATAGACTGGGTCGAGTCAGTGTATTTATAGTCAGAGTATCCTGCGCGAGGGCTCCTGATCCCGTCGGTTAGTTGCTTCGCCGCTTGAAGCGGATGCCGCGGCCCGAGGCAGCGGGGCGCTTCTTGCGGCGCCAGATCACGAATGCTGCGACCGCGCCGGCCAGCGAAAGCAGCTGCACGATGTACAGGATCGGGTGCGTCCAATAGCCGCAGACGACGCCTTTCCAGCCCTACAGAGAACGCCAAGACGTGAGCATGTGTTTATCAATCCGTGCCGAGAGCCTTCGACCTCCTACCTTGATCTCTCGCGACGTGAGCGCGTTCCTACCGTATTGTATGCCCAAGAACTCGGGCACAAGCTGCGGAATGGGCTGGAGCTGCACGGGGTTTGCGCCATCGCTCACCGTCACGTGCTCTCTCTTCAGCGGGAACACTGTGGATTTGGGCACGCAGCCGCCGCAGCACATGTGGTCGGTGTATTGTTGCAAGCCCTCTGAGCAACACAGCAAGCTCGAATTCCAGTCGTAACCTGGCGGGATCAAGACGCTCTCCCGCTGCGCAGCAACAGTACGAACGTCCACCTCAACGTACCAGTAGATGTCGACCCACGTGGAAGTGTCCGTCGTGTCGTACACGCGAATGCACGGGTCGTGCATATATGGATCGGACCAGTAGAAGTGGTGGTTCTCCGTATCGTATGTCAGCTTGACCTTGTGCGGGATGTAGTCAGAGCGGTCGTAAGCGGTCAGCCCGACAGCCGTGAACTGCGACTTGAGCTTGGAGATCTCGGCACACGTATCGTTCATCACGCCGAGATCCACATCGTACTCCCACGGGATAAGTCCGTCGTCCCGGTGGACACCAAGGAGCGTGCCTTTGTCGAGCCAGTACTCGACGTTGTTGCGCTGCAGGATGGTAGTTGTCTTGGTCAGCAGCACCGACATGGTCGAACGAGTATCGCACTTGCTGTACACGAAGCGCAGCGCATACAGCGCGCCGACGACGAGCAGCGCCGCCAGCACGTAGCGCACACGTCGCAGTCGGTCCTGAGGTGAACCAGCGGCGATACTGCGCCGCGTGGACGCCGGCGCGCCGGAGGATCGCACTTGCATCGGCAGCATTGTCGCCTGCGTTCTCTGTGGATGATGATGTCTTCAGTAGGTAGCGGATGAGGAGGTACCAACCAAAATGAGGTGGTGAAATAGCGTCGAGTGACATAAAAAGGTTTTCAAACTTGTCAGTCCCAAAAAGAGGTGAGACGAGCAATACAGGATGGGTACACGCTGAACCATCCCAGCGATCCGTTTCGCGTGGTTCTTCTGGCATGCGTCAGTGGTCCGGATCGTCGCACCTTTTCGTGTGTGGCCACTGCTTCTCGTGTGAATTCTACCTTTTGCTGGCGATGCTGAAGAAACTCTTCAATGGCAGCCAGCACAGCAGCAACAACAGCAGCAACTCCTCGCTGGCCGGAAGAAACAGCGTCATACAGAGAAATGAGTGGGATCAGTGCACGGGGTACGCCGCGAGCATAGCCCAGCTGGACGAATTTGAAGGTGCGAGAGTAGCGTGAGGGTGTGCTGCGATGGATCGAGAAGAATAACTGTGCGGTGTTATCAGTTCGACTACGGGATTTGCTTCGAACGCTTACACGCCATTGTCAGGCTATAACAGGTAGAACATCCGAGGGGAACTCCGTCACGCGTCAATATGCTCAGGTGTGGTATTGTTGCCACAGAATTGTGCACATCCGCTTGCTCTTTTGGCGATCATCTCGCTCGAATGGTTGTGGACCCAAGTGGAACATCATCAGAAAAACGGCAATGCGACGAGGCTTTGGGTTTGGTGAACATGTTTCGTGTGAGCGCGATTGCCCCGCTCCAGAGTCTGCTGATTTTAGTTCCGCAACTACGCGTTCGGTGTGAGCACCGAAAGAGCGCGATGCAGCTCATGC
Source organism: Pythium scleroteichum (assembly GCA_023335855.1). Taxonomy (NCBI): domain Eukaryota; phylum Oomycota; class Peronosporomycetes; order Pythiales; family Pythiaceae; genus Pythium; species Pythium scleroteichum. Next base: position 14,636 of record JAADVR010000548.1, on the reverse strand, counting down.
TGCGATACCAGCACAAGGTGAACGACATCGAACGCACGAGCAAAACAAAAACCCAGTCAGCCCGACTCGAGCGAGTAAGATAGCGTCTCCACACTGCGAATGGATTTATTGGAGTGATGATATCTGTTTGTGCTTCAAAGAACCGAGCAAAGCTCCAAGCAGCGACCGTTCGCTTTCGCGATCTTGACAATCACGTGCAACACGAGATCCGAATCATCGTGTCAAACGACATCGGAGCGATCACTGGGCCACCGACGAGAGAGGTAATATATGTTTTACTGTGGAAAAGGAGCGACGTAAAAACCTTCTTTGACGTTTGTGCACCGTACAGCTTCTTCTGCGGGCTCAGCTTCTCGCTGGACAGTTCCTCGTTAATAGCGCGACACAGTTTGATCATCACGTCAGGTTGCCTTCGGATGGACCAGAACAACCAGAGCACCCGGAACAACCGGAGAAAACCACTTCGGCTATGGGAGCGTCAGGGGAAAGTGATGGCCATCGGATGCCAGCGCCACAACGGCGCCTAGCAATGACGGTGGTTCCCCCGGTTCCAGGAGATAACAATGTTTATGCCCGACAAAGTGTGTTGGCACCGCCTTCATCACAGACAACGATCCAGGCTTCAGTAGCTGGAGCAATGTGGCAGCGGCAAACCTCAGCCACTGTGACAGATGAGGAAGAACGCTCCTGCAGAGTAGACGACGATGACAGTGGATTCGACGTCGTTGCGGAGCTACACGAGGACTTCGGAATCGGAAAGCGTAAGAAGCACGCCCACGGATCACGCCGATGGGACATCCACCAGCACATTAAAGAAAATATTTCGACGGGTCTCGACCTCGTCGAGTGCGTCCGTCTTCCTGACGGCTTCGCTCGCGACGAGTGGGTCGCAGTCCACGTCGTCGACTTTTTCAACGAAATCAATCTATTGTACGGCACGATCTCCGAGTTCTGTACGGCTGAAGCTTGTCCGCGGATGTCTGCTGGCCCCTGTTATACTTACACGTGGGCAGACTCTCTAGTTGCCTCCACAGAACAGCAGCAACCTCCAGCCATTCATCTTCCTGCTTCGCAGTATGTGGCGCGGCTCATGGACTGGATTGAGGGCCAGATGACCAATCCAGCCATTTTCCCTCCGACTGGCTCGACATACCAGGTGGACTTTGAGGCCTTGACAGCGCGCGTGATCCTCAAGCGGCTCTTCCGCGTCTACGCGCACATGTACCACAGCCATCTCGAGCACTTCGCCGAGCTCGGCGCGGACGCGCACCTGGGTTTCTGCTTCAAGCGATTCGTGTTCTTCGTCAAAGAGTTCGATCTCGTCGAGCAGAAAGAGCTTAGCGCGTTGCGTAAGCTTGTGCAGAGCGTGCTGGGCAGCCCGATTGGCGAACTCGTGCCTGAGCGCTGGTCTTCTGAGCTGCTTGCTTGAAATGAATGAAATGAGAAATGTAGCCATGTTGACCCTGTCCGGCAGTTAAGAACCGTTTCCGTTCGATAGATTGTCTCGATCATCTTCCACCACTCAACAGGTCCGCTCAAGATGCTGTCCATGACCTCGCTGACGCGCCGCTCTGCCGCGGCCCTGCGGACCGTGCGCGCGTCCGTCGCGTTCGCGCAGCATGCTCTGGCCGCGCAGGCGCTAGTTCCCGTTGTCGTCGCGCCGTTCGCGGCCTCCGGCTCGCTTGGCGGCGTGCGCACAAAGGTGTCGGAGCGTTCGCTGCGCCGCAAGAACCTGCGCAAGATGAAGAGCCAGGTGGAGCAGGTTCCGCTGCTCAAGGACACGCTGCGCAAGCTGTACATGCGCACGCATCCGGACCTCTTCGGCAAGTATCCAGAGCAGCAGTCGACCAACGACGCGTCCTACAAAGAGCTCATGGGTATCCTCGACTCGATCGAGAAGAACAACGAGTTCCCACCGGCCAAGACGCTCGTGCTGCCGTTCTTCCTGCGGACGCCGGTGGAAGGGGAGTTCAAGAAGGTCGCCCTCCGCATGCGCACGACGGGAGGTGCATGCAACACGTTGGTGGAGGAAGCCCTCGGAGTCTTCTTCACTGACTGCGGTCTGCCTGGTGTGTTCCGTTGGAGTGAGGGCAGCTGGGGCAAGGCCATCGGGCGCGAGGCTGTGCAGAACTCGAACATGGGCTTTGATGAAGAAGACCTCGAAGAGAAGAAGCGTCGCGACGCTGCTGAGGCTGCAGCCAAGAAGGCCAAGGAAGAGGAAGCTGCGAAGTACTCGGCGCCGGCGTACAACCCTGTGGACCGCAAGCAGGCGGACGACTCGTCGATTGAGCATGTGCTAAACGAGCTGAATGATGTAGGTGCTATTGTTGCTGGTTCGCGTGGATGACACACGTTTCTCACAGAACTATGATTACTAGGTTTTCGAGATTATCGCGGCTGTGCCTTGGATGGACGAGGAGGAGTACGGCGAGCTTCGCAAGTACTACCAGGAAGAGGAGGGGTTGGTCGAGATTGAAATGCGCGGCTACACCATCAAAGAGGCCACGGAAGCGATCTGGAAGGGTGAGCGTGACCTGAACGTTCTCGCCAAAAGCCTCGACGCTGACTCGGCATTGATTGTGCAACGCATTCTCATGCACACGTACAACATTGAGCTCAAGATCCGCGAACACCTTGAGAAGGAGGCAACCAATGGTGGGGATGCTTCGCGGGATACTCATTAGAGGGCAGTCGTTTCTGTGTATGCTTATCGCCCACCAAACCCAATAGATGTATTCACATGGAGCCAACCTGTTGCTGTTCTGAACCGAGCAATATGGCATTTGCGATTTCCGAGGCTATGGCTGCCGCCGTTGGTCGAAGTGATGGGTCGAGATTCCAACATCGACGAAGCAAGCACTCACACCAAGGAGGAAGCATAGAAGCTGGTATCACCGGACGCTCTCCATTCTCAGCCAGCTGGACGACTTGATCGCCACACGCTCCAGCAAACGGATTTCGTCGTTGGACGTCATCCATGTCCGCGTTTAGCGTGAAGAGCTCCCATAAGACAACACCAAGACTCCATATATCGGCACAACAGTCGTATCCACACGGGCAGAACACTTCGGGTGCCGTGTAACCAGACGAACCTGTCTCTTCGTGAAGGGGCGGATCTGTTGGCGTCTTCACTACGGCGCTTCCGAAGTCGCCAATCTACGGAACTTTCCTTAAGCGGATGTGACCGTGGCAGGGATCCAAACAAGCTCACCTTCGCCAGCGGTCTTGTGTCCAATCCATCCACCAAGATGTTGTGCGGTTTTATATCGCGATGCACGATGTGCTGGTCATGCAGACATGCGAGACCGGTCGCGATTTGGTGGGCCAGTCGCAGTCTCTGTGCGAGGTAGTGTTCGTAAGTTGTCACAGTCCACGAAGGCTGAGCGAGGTTCTTACAGTTGGAAACGACAACTGAGACCTCGCTTGGTGGTCAGCAAGGCATCTAGCAAGACTACACCCGATGGGAGTAACATCAGCGAATCAACTTTCGGTAGCACTGAAACTAACCTTCCGTTGCTGCAATAATCGGTGAATATCGCAAGACGTGGCCTAAGCACGGCACCGAGAAGACGGGCTGCGCGTGTGTTATCCTTATACGAGGTCGAGAGGGAGAGCATTTCGTATTCTTGGTGGAAAGCATGAAGTACAGCGAGAGGTGGGAGTGAGTCGTCCTCTTCATTGTATCGGTATTCTTTCATGGCAACATCCGCATTCCCGCCATCAATGTTGTCCACTCGCACACGTAATACATTTGCATGAATGCCTTCGCCAATCACGTCGAGAATGCGAACATCTTGGGGTTGAATCATGTGATGCAGAAGTCTCACTTGCAGAGCCTCCATCAGCTTGTGCTTCTCACCTTGGTTAATCGTGATCTTCGTCACTGCAACCACCTCTGGTAGGATGGTGGCCTTGAGTTGCTTCCGCTGCAGCTGCAGCGCATGCCCGAAATTTGGTGGAAGAAGAGATGGGCGCAATAGAGAACTGACTGGAGCAAGATTTGGCTGCTCCGAAGTGTTGGTGCTATCTACGTCAGTGCAAGTCTCTGGTTCGTCTACAGTTATTGTGATAACCAGCTTGACCTTCCCAGCGAAGTACTTGACTACTCGATTCTGAATGGTCTGGTATCGAAAGAGAGGACAGAACCGCGAGACCTCCCCAGGTTGGTACGGGGACAACGCAATGTCGTCAGCACTACCGACATCCACTAGAGTAGACTTGCCTGGCTGTCGTGAACAACACGCAAGAACGTCGACTCGCAGAACTTGGACTCGGGCAGCATCTCGAGGCCCAAATTGATACTTTGTACACGCTGTTTTACTCCACGAAGAGTGGTTCTTTGCGTTGTGCGCGGCGCGGAAGCTGTCGACGCGAGAGTCATTTACACTGAGCTGTACAACTGGCATTAATGAGTGAGGGCATGACCGAACCAGACATGGGTTATGGAGATCGAGGGTGTGGCGGATGGAAATGGTGGCGGTGAATCCTGCGGCTGGTTTGTCGCGCTTCTCATCGTTTGTAGGCAGCAGCTTGGGCTCCACACGAAGGGAGAGTCGCTCTAGCTCAGCTTGTAGGTGTGCTTTGTCGATCGGATGCACTGTGTTCTTTTTCCGTTTGGGTCCTTTCCTCAACGATAGCAATTTTGGCTTCGTGGAGCGTTGCGCTGAAGGAGACGGCGGGCTTGAAGCGCGGGGCTGTGCGGTATGCGGTCGCGCATGGTTCGCATCACTACCTCGTGCAGGACCGCGTGCTGTGGCTGCTGCGAATAACCTCATGGGTCATTGACATCTGCAAGATGCTCACAACTCAGAAGACCTAAAAATGTACTTTCGCAATTAGACATCTATGATTGGCCACACTACTCTTCTGGCGCGCTGATTGGGTGACTGTCCATGGTAACCTCTTCACTGAAGAGGTACTGAAAAGGATACAGTCACGATGTTGCCTAGAGTCTTGACGATGAAGACGTCCCAGATGGCCACTGGAGTCTCATGAGTCATCCACAGATCAGAACTTTGCTGATGCTCCTGGCCGAGGGAAGAAGGGATCCGCAAATAAATACTACGCGGTATTAATACCACGATTTGCCGAGGGGTCAGTGCGATTGGACGCTCGTCTCAATTTTGCAGCGATAAACATCCCCCGGCAGTGCAGCCACCGGTGGTGGCTGAATCCGCCAGGCGCCACAGAAGTGATCGTGTGGACGACTGCAATACCATCTAAACATGCCGGCTTACTATTGTGGCGATTTCGTCTCCATCGGATAGTGGCTGGTTTTGACGATCGAGGCGTGGAGCTTCACTTTGAAGTAAGCAGCTCGTCGGTGCGAGTGGCTGGATGCCGACGAGCAAGCGGATTTTGTCCAATCAATAAGAGTAAAATTTATTTTAACCAGTGGTAATCATTCACCCTTTTCTGGGTACGGTGATTGGATAGAAACACACTTCCCCAGACGTTATCAACTTGTGCAGGGTATCATTTCGTCAAAGGTGTCGTGTCAACAACCATGGGTTTGCCCGTCCGTTTGACGTCAGCACCGGACGACGAGGCGCAAGTCCAGCAATCACGCCCGCAATCCTACTTCGGATTATCACCCAGCAACCTCCGGATGAGACAGCTCCTAACTATAGCCTATTACGGTCGCCTTGGTCTTGTGGGCAGGTCTTCGTCCCATGCACGTAGCCGTGGCAGCTTCTTTGAGCGTCAAACCGGCACCTAATTCTGAAGTCGGATTCAGAAGGCGGCTCCTCTTCCCACTAGGAATTCCAGCGGCTCTTTCCCACCGCACAATCGCCCGACCTATCTTGCAATTGGCTAAAATAGCGCGCTGGCGTTCCGATCCAGGCGATCCAGAGTCGTCGACAACGCTGATTGGTTCGTGGACGCACAAATTTCTGCCTGGGTGTGACCCGAGTTTACCATTGAGGACGAATGACCTTCTATAATTTATTGTCTTGAAGCTCACCCATTCAGATTATCTACACTTCCTACAGAATGTGATAGTTAATACCCGGCTGACTACGTTATGATTGTGGATCAGAGGAGTCCAAACAGACCCCTTTGGCTCGGACTGACGTGAACCTGCGAAGGGAACGCCAGCCTCTAGGAATCTCCATTCTCCAATTTCCGCGGCGCCAGTCAGAAGGAACCAACAGAACATCACCAGCAGGTGCGGCTCCGCGTGTCCCTGGCCCGTCCGCCCCCCTCTCCGCCCTTCCAGGGGCATCCAAGCATGCTCCTTGAGCTGCTGGGGGGATCCGCGGGCCATCACCCTCTCGTCCAGCGAACTGACTTGCGCTCCTTGCTCTTTAGGATGAGCGCCATCATCAAGACTCTCCGCCAGACGGCCTCCATTGCCGCCCGCTCGCCGGCCACCAAGTCGTTCTCGACCGCGTCGCCCTCGCTCTTCGAGACGCTTAAGGCCCAGGTGCCGGTCCGCCAGGAGGCGCTCAAGAAGCTCAAGGCCGACCACGGCAACAAGTCGCTTGGTGAGGTCACCGTCGAGCAGACGCTGGGCGGCGCTCGTGGCGTCAAGTGTCTCCTCTGGGAGACCTCGCTCCTCGACGCCGAGGAGGGTATCCGTTTCCGTGGCCACACAATCCCGGAGCTCCAGCAGACGCTTCCTTCGGCCATCGAGGGCGGCGAGCCTCTACCGGAGGCTCTACTATGGCTTCTCCTCACCGGCGAGGTGCCGACCAAGGAGCAGGCTGCCAGCGTCACGGCTGAGCTCCACTCGCGCGCCAAGCTCCCGGAGCACGTGAAGACCCTCATCAAGAACCTCAAGCACGCCCACCCGATGACCCAGCTCTCGGCCGCCGTCACGGCGCTCAACACGGAGTCGGTCTTCGCCAAGAAGTACGCCGAGGGCATCCACAAGTCGACCTACTGGCAGTACACGTACGAGGATAGCTTGAACCTCATTGCTCGTCTCCCGGAGGTTGCCGCGCTGATCTACCGCAACACCTACTTCAATGAGGATAACTTCGCCTACGACTCGAGCCTCGACTACTCGGCCAACTTCAACCGCATGCTGGGCTTCGACAGCGCCGAGTTCGATGAGCTGATGCGTCTCTACCTCGTCATCCACAGCGACCACGAGGGTGGTAACGCCTCGGCCCACACCACCCACTTGGTTGGCTCGACGCTTTCGGACCCGTACCTCTCGCTTGCTGCCGGCCTCAACGCCCTTGCTGGTCCGCTCCACGGCCTCGCCAACCAGGAGGTGCTCAAGTGGATCCTCGACCTCCAGGCTGAGTTCCACGCTAAGGGCCTCCAGGTCAACAAGGAGACGATTACGCAGTTCGCTTGGGACACGCTCAACAGCGGCAAGGTCATCCCGGGCTACGGCCACGCCGTCCTCCGTAAGACCGACCCTCGCTACACGTGCCAGCGCGAGTTTGGTCTCAAGTACATGCCAGAGGACGAGCTCTTCCGCATCGTCGACACGATCTACCAGGTCATGCCGGGCGTTTTGACCGAGCACGGCAAGACCAAGAACCCGTACCCGAACGTCGACTCGCACAGCGGTGTGCTGCTCCAGTACTACGGCCTCACGCAGCAGAACTACTACACTGTTCTCTTCGGTGTATCGCGCGCGATCGGTGTGCTTTCGCAGCTCTTCTGGGACCGCGCCCTCGGCCTTCCGCTCGAGCGCCCGAAGTCGATCACGTCCGAGTGGATCGAGAGCCACTTCAACAAGAGCAAGTTGTAAGCTCGCCCGTTGGAGTGTGGGTAGGTGTCGCCGTAGCTTTGCCAGCAAAACGCTGCGATTGCAGCCGTGGCGGCGAGATACAGAAACTGTTTGGAGAACCGAAACATACTTCTTTATTTCCCACGACCCTCGCTCCCTCTGCGGTCAATCTGCGTCATCCCCTGCCCGTGCTTATGGCACCCGCCCTCCTCCTAACGTGCGGCTCTCGTGCGTCGAGTCGAAGCATCTGTGACAACTGAGGTTGTCAAACCAGCAGGTTGCTTGGTGCGTGAATGTGCGCTGAAGGGATCCACATAATCTGATTCCGACACGTGCTGCTGACGTTGACCGCGTCACAACACTACTGTACAGTAGCCGACAAGATGATTCTATATGAGCCAGTATCTCAGAAGACAGAACTAAACTCAATACGGATACTGTACTACTCCATTTTCGTGGGTCTTGTTCCCGCGCAAAAAGGTGCGACCTCCAGCGGCCGCGCCATCCGCGATCTGGAAGCGACTCTCTCTCTCTCTCTCTCTCTCTCTCTCTCTCTCTCTCTCCCGCTCGCTCTCTGCGTCGCCATGACCGACGTCGCACGTTGTCAGGAGACCATCGCCAACTACGTGCTGGACGCTGGCGAGGCCATCTCCTACCGCTCTCTGGCGAGCCAGGTCGGCGGCAGGAGCGCCACACGCGCCGAGGCGCTGGCGCAGTTCTGGAAGCAGAACGTCGACGGCGTCGGAGCCATCCACGTGGCCGTGACGCGAGGGATCGGCGCTGGCACCAAGCAGACAGACCCGCGTGCTCGCGTGATCCGCATCTCGACGGCGGCGCCGGCGGACGCGGATGCGACGATCTACGGCGTGTATCCATCGGCGAATCCGGCATCTGTAGAGGACACGCACGAGGCAATGATGCTGGCCATGTGGGCGCAAGAGCGTAAGGTCCGCAACGAGTTGTTTGCCGCCGTGGCCAAGAACAAGCCGCTCTCGCGGGAGCTACGCGCATTCTACGATAGTGACGTCCAGTGCACACAAGCAACGTCGCGCGACATGGGCGAGGAGCGAGGCGAAGAGGCCGTGTCAATGTTCGATTCGATTGCTAAGACAACGACGTCAAGTCGGTCTCAGACAGCAGCCCCAGCTCAAGGCAAGTCGTCGTTCTTCAAGAGCTCGACGTCGTCGTCGTCATCGTCGGCAACAACCACAACGAAAAGCAGTTCGTCGTTCTTTGGCTCCGGCTCTTCAGCAACTAACAACAAACCGAAGACAAATGCCGCCGCTCCACCTGCCAAGAGCAAAACGCCAGCGCCGTCCACCGCCAAGCGCATCGACGCGGACGCGATGAGCAATGTACTTACTGTGGATAGTGACGAGGACAGCGACGACGGGGGTGCACCCAAGTTCGTGAAGTCGGTTCAGGCGTCCAAGCCTCGAACAAAACGTGTCATGATCAGCGATGATGAGGAGGAAGATGAAGAGGTCGAAGTGGTCGCACCACCAGCGAAGAAGGTGGCTTCACCACCGCCCGCGGCCCGCCCAGCCACCAAACGGAAGCTCAGTGAGTCTCCCGAGCCTGCTCCTTCAAAGAAATCAGAGAGTCCGAAGCGGAAGCGTGAGGAGCCTGAAGAGGATCAAGACGAGGAGCCTCAAGGCGAGGATGAGACTCTTCCGACTGGCCCAGTCAAGCGGCGCCAACTCGTCACCAAGACCCGCATCAACGACGACGGCTACATGGTCACTGAGAAAGCGTACGAGGAAGTGGAGGTGTCGGTGGAAGAGCTGGCCAAGGAACGCGCCGAGGCCAAGAAGAAGGCGGCCGCTGCCCAAGCCGCCGCCGAGACGCAGAAGGCGAGAGTGGCCGCAGCCGCCGCTGCCTCGAGCAAGGCGTCTAAGTCCTCTGGTCCGGCCAAGCAAAAGAAGTTGGACTTTTTCTTTACGCGTAAATGAGCTTGAATCGAGAACGTAATGTATGCAACTATGGCCTTTCGCCATTCCGCTAGCAGTTGCCTTTTGGTTCAAGAAAGACACACCTTAATAGTGGACCTAGTACCCTTATTGGTCAATCTCGTTTTGCTCAGTTGCTAGATACAGGTGAATGAAAGCCGTACTTAGTCGAACAAAGTTTCCTTGGATTTGTTGGAGGCGACATTCGAGATACTCGATCCACGTCCGAGTCGTAAGGCCATTCTGCCACGAAGCGACACGCACCGCTAGTTCCTTGTATTTGACGCGCTTCCCACAAAGCTACGATGGTGCGTGCATGCTCATGAGGAAGCGTGCAATCTCCTCTCCCTGACATGGTGTTCGCCGCCCCGAACGCGCAGTCGGGCACTGTGAAAACGCAGGCCGAAATCAAGGATATCACGCGCATCGAGCGCATCGGCACGCACTCGCATATCCGCGGCCTCGGCCTCGATGAGTCGCTCGAGGCGCGCGCCGTGTCGCAGGGCATGGTCGGCCAGGAGGACGCGCGTAAGGCCGCGGGCATCGTGTTCAAGATGATCGAGGAAGGCAACATCGCCGGCCGCGCGATCCTGCTGGCCGGCCAGCCGGGCACGGGCAAGACGGCGATTGCGATGGCCATCGCGCAGGCGCTGGGCGAGGACACGCCGTTCACGACCATCGCCGGTAGCGAAGTCTTCTCGCTCGAGATGAGCAAGACCGAGGCGCTGACGCAGGCTTTCCGCCGGTGCGAACGAAGCTACTCGGCGTGTGGACGAGAGTTACTGCAAGTACTAAACGTTGTTTTCTGGCGTGCAGATCCATTGGTGTGCGTATCATGGAGGAGACCGAGATCATCGAAGGCGAGGTCGTCGAGATCCAGGTGGATACGCCAAGCGGTGGTGTGGGCGACAAGGTCGGCCGCCTTACGCTGCGCACGACCGAGATGGAGACGGTCTACGACCTCGGCGCCAAGATGATCGATTCGCTGACCAAGGAGAAGATTGAGGCCGGTGACGTGATCACGATCAACAAGGAGACGGGCAAGATCACGAAACTTGGTCGCTCGTTCACGCGGTCTCGCGACTACGACGCCATGGGGCCACAGACCCGCTTCGTGCAGTGCCCTGAAGGCGAGCTCCAGAAGCGCAAGGAGGTGGTCCACGTCGTCTCGCTTCATGAAATCGATGTGATCAACTCGCGGTCGCAGGGTTTCCTGGCGCTGTTTGCCGGCGACACTGGTGAGATCAAAGACGAAGTGCGCGAGCAGATTGATCAAAAGGTCGCCGAGTGGCGGGAAGAGGGTAAGGCCACGATTGTGCCCGGTGTGCTTTTTATCGACGAAGTGCACATGCTCGACATCGAGTGCTTTTCGTGGCTCAACCGTGCTCTTGAGAGCGATATGGCGCCTGTGCTCATCATCGCCACCAACCGTGGCATTACGCGCATCCGCGGCACCAACTACAAGTCGCCGCACGGTATCCCAATCGATCTCCTTGACCGACTCATGATCATCCCGACCAAGCCTTACTCAGAGAGCGAGATGCGCAAGATCTTGACCATCCGCTGCGAAGAAGAGGATGTTGAGATGACCGAAGAGGCCAAGGACCTGCTCACGCGTATCGCCGTCGAAACGTCGCTACGCTACGCTATCCACATGATTATTGCCGCCTCGCTCGTATGTGCCAAGCGCAAGGGAACCGAAGTGGACGTACCCGACATCAAAAAGGTCTACTCACTGTTTGTCGACGTGAAGCGCTCAACCCAGTTCCTCATGGAGTACCAGCGCGAGTTCATGTTCAACGAGGTGCGTAGCAGCGTTGGGGTGGTCAACGGTGCCATGGTTTTGACAATGTACTTTGTTCGCAGATCAATGATGAGGACGAGGACGAAGACATGGAGAACTGAGTCCTGTAGCCAAGAGGATCTACAACGATTAACTATACAAGGTGTACAGATTTGATCTCTATGCTACGACTTCTTGCGCCGTTTCGTTGTCTGTTTGTTGGCTTTCGTTAGTAGCCTGCCTCGCTTCGCCTCGAGTGCATCCAGTCCTTTACGCACAGCCGCGACATCTGCGTCTTGCTCCACCTCCATACGCGATAAAAAAGCTTCGGTCACTTCGATTGCACGATCTCTTCTCTCCACGCATTCTTTAACAAGTGAAGAAAGCCGATCGCCTTTTTTCGCGAGTACGTTGGTCCCATCTCCATTCGATAGTTCAGTGTAGGCTTCCAGGTACAACTGGAACCGCTGACGGCTCACAACTGCGTTCTTCTCAACGGCGTACAAATCGTACGTGATGGCCTCAAGAGAGTTTTTTGCGCCTCTCAGCACGACGTATTTTAATTGGTGCTGGATCGACTCAAATGCCAAGACAGCATCTCCGAGTTGTGCCACCGTTTGGATTGACCCGTGGGCAAGCCAATACCCAAGCCTGGCGAGATTCGCTTGATAAATTGCGTCGTGAGCAATAGATACCACGACAAACTCCCATCTGCCAGATTGAATATCGACCCGGCGGTGATGACTTGCGATCCGACAACATCGGACGAGCAGATTTGAGAATCTACGCGAATGATCAAGGTGGAGTGCGTACGAACGCCAAGCGTTTACAAGGTTCTCGGAGTTTCCAGCTGGCTGAACGAATTTCCATAAAAACCCGTGAGGGAAAATCTGAAGTTCACCGAAGAGGAGCTGGTCAGCGGAGATTGTCGATTCATCGACCCCGTGAAGGTCCAAGAAAATCGCATGACGTCGGATATTGGCCGTGATAAACTGCGACAGATAGGTCGCGTAGCCCTGCGAGGATCTAGTCGTCGAGATGTCTGGCTGAGTGGGTGGGAATACGATCGTCGGGTATAGTTTGTGCTGGCGCAAGAACCACGGGAAGGCCATCACCTGGAGGTTGAGGTGCACGATGTCGAGTCTCTTGTGTTCGCACATTTGGAGGTACCGGACAGCGTTCCATTGAATATCCGTATAGGAGAGAAGCACGGCGTCAGTTGGGAGATCGGTCAGTATCGCGTTGCCAAAGTCGCGCACTAGATCATGCTGAGCTACCGTACTGCGTGTGAATAATGCCCAGTTGCGAAAAAACTGATGTCCTGCGAGAGCTAAAGCTGCGAACTGGATAGCTCGCACTGGAATTCGAGACTTGGAAAAGTTCAAGCACATTCGATGCAGCCATGCGAGTCCAATACCAAGACTCATGGAGACGATGAGATTGGGTTGGAGAAAGAACCGTCTTGTGATTTCTCTTGTGAGTGCGTTGTCGAGTGGTAGGTTGGCAAGCGAGTTAAATGCAACCACGTAAAATGTGAACGCGACGCAAAAAGCTGCTCCTAGGGATGTGCGCGGGGAGTGAGATCGAGAACCAGCTGCCTTGCTGGTCGCGGTAGAGTTGCGAGCAAAGAATTGCGGTCGCATCGCAACACCGAGCACTCCCAACATTGCACACAGAGCGCCAGGTAGTGTAAGCTCTTCCATGAGGTCTGTCATGTAAAATTGGAGCCGGAATTGGAGACTCTATCGACATAAGGCTACATTGGTTTTGGATTGAACCGATAGTCAGTGGAGCACGTACCTCTGATGAATCTCGAATTGGCGAGAGTTTGAAGGTACCGTATTCGCGGCGCAGCACGTGAGTCAACAGACCTGGTCATAAATCTCGTCAGCCGTCAACTTTGAGAGAATACACGGAATGAGATGAGGCACCAGTGATACTGGAGGCATTTCCCCACGACCCGGGTATTGGTGTTTGCGAGGCAAAGAAAGTCGATGCGTACGGTGAAATTCCTATGAGGAAGCTAAAATGGACGATTAGATTTCGCAAAGTAGGTACCAGTGAAGAGTGTGTCCGTACGCAACAACGAGGCAGGTCCATTCGACAAAGTGGAGCTTGGTCGTGGCTAGCACCCACGCGATCATGGGGATCTCGAACAAGACTTAGGATGACATTAGATCGGAAATCCACACTTCAAGGTAATGATTGCACAGTACCTATTGTATGCTGGTTGGCAAGTCCAAGTCCGCCGACGAGCGCCCCACAGCAGAGGTTGAAGACGGACCATAGAAGGTGCACAAAGTGCCGCACAAAGAGCACGAGAAACATCCCAACGAGGAGATTATTGAGCGCGAAAACCTACGGAGATGCCACGACTCATTCATCGCGGCCGCACCCAAAGTGCGAGCGTGCTCACCTCTAATCCAATCGCGTACTCCCATGCCAAGGCCGAGAAAGCAAAAACTAGTCCCGCCGCAAAGGCCTCGACCTCATATCCTCTTCCGGCCACAAGTCCCACGACTTGAGTCACCGAAGCTGCCGCACCGGAAGCGCAAGCTGCGTTGAAGTAGTTGGCAAGGACAACAAACGGCACCTGTGGGCAGGCGAAGCTGCCGACTTGCCTCACGATGCGCAGCAAGAGCAGCAGCAGCGGATACCCGGGCGGGTGCGCGTTGCCTCCCACGCAGGCCTCGGCGAGCAGCTCCCCGCTATCGCCTCCCGCAAGGCGCTGGATTGAGGACGACGCGTACACGCTCCACGCCGCCGCGAGCGTCCAGAGCCACGCGCGCATCAGTTCCGTCCTGCGTCCGCGGCTCTGAAAGATCGGCGTGAAATAGATAGGCGGTTCGAAATAGAACGCGGTCTTATATTCGGTGGTATAAGTATACATAGGACTTCTATTCGAGTAGTGTGTATAGTGACTATGATAAAACCTCGTGAGGTTTTACGCCAGATGGGCAGTTTCTGTTGGCGGGATGAGTTGGATCTATTTTGTTGTTGTTGTTGTTGCTCCGTGTCTTTGCTCGCGAGCATTTCCAACGAGCAGGCTCATTCTTTCCGCCGTCGCCCCTCGCAAGATGCTCGCTCAGCTCGTCGCGGACGTGTGCCCGTCGTCGGCCTCGTTCTTCGGCTTCATGGGCGTCGCCTCGGCGCTCGTCTTCGCCAGTGAGTTTTGGTTTCCTCTGTGCTGCGCTTCGGAGACTGTGGGCTGAAT
>JAADVR010000547.1:0-23703 GCA_023335855.1 Pythium scleroteichum | reverse complement strand
CCTCTGGGGTACTGGAACGCGTTCGGTGCGGGTCTGTGGGGCGGCGGGTGCGGTCTCGGACTGGCGTGCGGCGGTCTCTTCTACTGCTAATGCGCTGGCGGAGGGCCAAGATCGTCGAGATACTGTGGGGCTTCATCGTTTCGGTAGCAGTTCCACCCCACTCTCTGCACAATCTGGAAAGCGATAACAACGAGAAGAAAAAGAAAGGTTTGGAATTGTTGCGATGGCTAGTCACCTGTGTGTTGCCTCGAAATGACTTTACTGCGGATACGGACACCAGACCTCGTTCATCTCAACGTACACGGACTTGAGCTGCGTCCAGGCCTCCACTCCGGCCGTGCCGTTCTCGCGGCCGATACCCGACTTCTTGTAGCCGCCCCACGGGGTCTCGACCGGCGCCAGGTTGTAATTATTGATCCAGGACGTGCCAACTTGGAGATTCGCGACCACGCGGTGTGCTCGTGTCACGTCCTTGGTGAACACACCACCCGACAGCCCAAACGGGGTGTCGTTGGCTCGAGCGACGACCTCGTCCTCATCGTCGAACACCAGCACGCCCATGAGCATGCCGAAGACCTCTTCTTTGACGATCGTCATGTCGTCTCGGCAGTCCGTAAAGATCGCAGGCGTCAGGAAGAAACCGCTCTCAAACGCCGAGTTTCCGCCAGGCACGACGCGCTCGCCTCCGCCGGGCAGCAGCGTCGCGCCGCCTCGCTTGCCAGCGTCGATGTACTCCATCACCTTGCGCATGTGCTTCTCCGTGATCATCGGGCCAATGTCCGTGGTCGGGTCCAGCGGATCGCCGATACGCAGCTTGAGCGTCCGCTCGTGGAGCCGCTTGACGAACGCGTCGAAGATCTTGCGCTGAACGAACACGCGCGTGCCGTTCGAACAAACCTGTCCCGACGAGTACCAGTTGGCCATCATCGCGCCGCTCACGGCCTCCTCGAGGTCGGCATCCTCGAATACGACGAGTGGCGACTTGCCGCCGAGCTCCATCGTGACCTTCTTGAGCGACTCGGCTGCCCGAGCGTACACTCGCTTGCCCGTCGCAACCGAGCCCGTGAACGAGACCTTGGCCACGTCCTTGTGGGTCACGAGCGCGTCGCCTGTCTCGCCGGCTCCAAGCACAACGTTGAACACACCCGGCGGGACGCCCGCCTCGAGATACGCCTCGGCGAGCTGGAGCGCCGACAGCGGCGTTTCCTCGCTGGGCTTGAAGACCATCGAGTTGCCGAACGCGAGTGCCGGCGCTGACTTCCAAGCCGCGCTCTGCAGCGGATAGTTCCACGCGCCGATGCCCGCGGTCACGCCGAGCGGCTCTCGCCGCGTGTACGCGAAGCTGCCGCCCGGAAGGTCCAGGTGCTGACCACCCACGGACGGCGCGATGCCGCCGTAGTAGTTGAGGCAATCGACCGCGCTTTGCACGTCGACGACGGTCGTCTCAGCGATGGGGCGGCCCGTGTCGATGGTCTCGAGCTCAGCGATGTACTGGTTCTTGCTCGTGAGGATGTCAGCCGCGCGACGCAGGATCGCACCGCGCTGCGCCGGCGAGAGCTTCGCCCACTCGCGCTGGGCCTCACGTGCCGAGTCGACCGTCGAGGCCACTTGGCTTGCGTCCACAGCGTGGAACTCGGTCTCGGGCTGCGCCGTCGCGGCGTTGAGCAGCGTGAACTTTGGCGCGTTCGTTCTCGGCGCCGAGAGCGACTTGCCGTGCACGAGCGACTGTACCGTGCGTACCGCTCGCTTGGCCATGTTGTGGGCGATGTCGTGTCCTGTGGGTCGCGCTGCTGGTCGCGTAATGGAGCGTCCCGTGCAATTGGCCACGAGGTGATCTTTTTAGGTGAGGAGCTGCTCACGGCAAAAAACACAGAATGCTCGGTTACGTACAAAATCTGCGACATGGTTCCTGCTGTTAGGAACATCACAGAGTGATGGTTAGATTATCTCTTGGCTAAAAATCCATATTTCCTGGAATTATGGATATTCCTCCCTCGCTGTATCAGCTGTTTCGCAAAGCGATCAAGCCAGAGACCGACCGGCAATGAGCTCCTCGGAGGCTTCGGACGCGCTAGCTCTGGGCGCGCTTTTCGGCCGCTACAAGGGCTGGCGCAGCGCCGTGGAAGACCAGGCACCTGCGCCGGCCGAAGGTGAAGCTGCGCCCGAAGTTTCGGTGCCGGAGGGCGCGCTGGTCGTGCAGTTCGAGGCGACGGCGAAAGAGGACCTGCGCGTCGGCTTCGCGGCCGTCGGCAAGCCGCAGTGGCGCTACGAGCTAGCGTTGGGCTTCAGCGGCAACACCGAAGTGGCAGTGCGCAAGTTCGTGGCCAGCGGCAGAGAGATCGACCTCGCGAGCGTTTTCAGTGGACGCACAGTGTCCGGTGACCATTTCATCCCGTACTGGGTCGTGGTGCAACAGGGCAGTATCACTGCGGGCATTGGCAAGCAGGTCGGCGTGGATCCAGTGGTGCGATGCGTAGACCCGAAGGAGCCCGTGGCCGTCCATCAGGCTGCGCTCACGACGTGGAACCAAGGCGCGACTGTGCGCAACTTCAAGCTCGAGTTTATCACGGACGAGCCGCTACACGTCGAGCAGTGGACGCCTCGTGTGATCGTGCGAGGCGATCCGTACGGAGAGGAAGATCTACTCGCGCCGGAGCAACGCGCCGAGTACGAGCGCGAGTACGAGGTGATCCAGAAGCGCGTGTCGAGGTTCGGAGGCGAGTTCGTCGCGCCCGATCTCAAAAAGTTCCTCGACCCAAAGGTCATCCGCCGTCTCCAGCGCACTGGCGCGACGGAGCGAGGCTTTGCCACGGGCTTCGACCTCGCGAGCGAGAGCGAGATCTCGAAGCGCGAGGCGCGCATGAAACGCTTCGATACGCCGCAGTTCGGCGTCGAGTTTTCGACCGACGCGGTGCGGGCTCTGACCGAGGGCATGACCCAAGAAGAGTGGGCTCAGCGCGAGGCCGAGAAGCAAAAGCTTCGTGAGCGCGCAATCAAATTCGGCCTCGACCCCGACGCTAACCCCAAGCTCAATGGTGCGATGCGGCTCAAGCCGGCGTCCCGTAAGGTGCGGGAAGAACGGTGCGATGTCAAGACCGATACGATGGTCGAGTTCCGCGACGACGCCATCCACGTGTACTCGCTCGATGAGAACTTCCAGCAGGTCCGCACGAACGACGTGATGGAGTACTTTACTGGCTACGGCCCGTGGTACGTTGAGTGGATCAACGACAGCTCGTGCACGGTCGTGTTTGAGGACGCAGGTACTGCTGGTCGTGCATTGATCGCTCTCGGCAAAGAAGTTCCACCGCAGACGATCAAGGGGAAGAAGGCGCGTGAGCCGATCAATGCTGCGACCGTCCCTGACGCCGCGCCAAAGCCAGCAGATGCGGACGCTGACGTCGACATGGACGCTGATTTGGACCCGTCCGGCAACAGCAGTGAGGCTCCCGCTGCTGTTGCTGTTGCCGAGCCCGCCGAGGTTCCGGACGAATCCTTCAACCGCTCACAGTGGCGATACGGAAACGACATCGGCAGCGCGTCGCAAGCGAAGGACAAGCGGTGGCGGCTGCTCTTGCGTCGCGCGACGACCGACGATTTCCCGCCCGAGAAGAGCAAGAAATACCACGCGCGACGCGCCCACCCACAGCAACGTGGACGCGGCCACCGCGACTCGAACAACCAGTCACGCAATTCGGTTCGCGCGCATCCGTACGGCCGAAGCGGCAGGAACCGTCGAGGCGAAGACTCGGACGACCGACCGCGTGGAGGCCGACGTGGAGGCAATCGCGAGGGAAATGTTAGCGATGGACTTGGTCTCCTTGGCTCCTTTGAGATGCCTTCCCGCGGCTCGGGCCGCAAGGTCACCGAAGTGGTGGGCATGGATGACTAGACTAGATAGGAGAGACAGCCGCTTCAAGGCGATGTACAAGCTGGAGAAAACAAGCATAAATACTACGGTGTATGGAGACTTTTACGCAATGAATTTGGCGCCGATTGCTTCCCGACAGTAAGGGCACTCGCCAAAGACTGTGCTGAACGACTGCCGAGCAGTTGGGAGAGCCTTAAGCCATTCAAAGAGGCATTTCTCGTGGAACGGACGGTTGCACTTGGGATTGTCGCAGAGACGGTCGGGAATAATCGTCTGCACGGCGTTGGATCCTGCGGTTGCAGTATCTGTGGTACTACTTCCGTGGTCGGACGTTACGGCGGCGGTGGCTTCCAAACGATAAGTGTAGCAAATGCCGCACTCGAGGGCAAACTCCTCGGTCTTGGTGGTCTTGGGCGATGGCAGCTCGACATCGAGAAGGATCTCAAGGTTCTGTGGGAGGGATCGGTGCTCTTCCCATTCGAACAGATGATCACTCCACCGCTCCCGAAGCGGCGCGACGGTGGTCTCACTGCCGAAGAACTTGAGCTCGCAGATGCTGCGCGGTTGCTTCGGGTCGACTTCGATTTGAACGGACACATGCCGTTGGAGCGCGAGTCGGCGACGGCCAGTGGCTCTCGACGGGTGTTGGGGCTCCAGAACGCAGCATGTTGCGTCGACTTCGTCCAAGACGTTCCAAAACGACTGGTAGTCGACTAGAAATGCCTCAAACTGGTCCAGGATCGTCTTTAGCGTTAGTCGATCAGTGGGACTCACAGTGCACCGTCCACTGCTGGCAATCACGGACTTGGCCATCGGCCAGTTGAGCTCAAACTCCTCCGGCGCATCAACCGCGCACCGAGGAGCTGTGAACGGGTAGTCGACCGAGAGCTCCACGCGGATCGTGTGGCTGCGGCCAGCGCCGTCGTTCGTCTGGAGCTCCACCGTCCGCAGGTCATCACTGAGGTGCACCAGCCGACTCCACCCGACAGCGTCCACTTCTTCCATCAGTCGATTGTAATAATCGGCCTCCGGGAGCGCGTCGCTTGCGCTGTGGCGCAAGACCGACGGTGGTGCGCTCACAGCGACGAGCTCCTCCAGCTCGCGCAAAAACCCTTCGAGCGACGACGCCTGCATCAGGCGGACCTATCACCACATCGTCGCCACTTGAATTGATGACCTCTCTCTCTCTCTCGTTCTCTTGCGAGAGTACGCTCACCTTGAGGATGGGCTCGTGCGCCTTGAGCAGCGCGGCCAACAGTGGCTCAGCGTCGACTCGCGCTCGATCGAAGAGCATGCGCGGCAGCGAGTTCTCGGATGCGTCCGCGGCCGCGTAGCGCACGCCCGAGACCGCCACTTTGAACTCGTCGTCGCCCACGCGCACGAAGCCCGCGAAGCGCGTCAGCGACGCGTCCTCGGGCACCAGCAGCGAGCCGTTCGAGCGTGGCGCCATTTCTGACAATCTCATTCGATTCAGCACCTTTCGTGCAACATTCGCCCAGGCCAACCACCACCTTCGTGCAACAAATCTCGCCGTGAAGAGCTCTTCGCATGCAACATGCGTTGGTCCGGTCGGCAGCTCTGGATCGCGGGCATCGTGGTCTTCGAGGTGCTCGCGCTCTCGTACTTCGTGCTGCACGCGCCTGCGATCGACGACACGGCGCTGCACAACGTGGACGTCATGAGCAACGCGCAGGGCTCGCCCAACGTGCGCCAGTGTCTCTCACACGACCATCGGGACCGACGCTTTGCATCCGCCTCGGCGAAATGCGTGACTGTGCGAGATCGCCAACGGGCGCTGGTCGGGCTCGTGGACGAAGCGGTGAGCATCTTCGAGCGCTTGGGCATCGTGTACTGGCTAGATGGCGCCACTTTGCGGAGCCAGCATCGCACTGGAGATGTTGAGTTCTCGGATCTGACGGGGAAGCTGGCTGTCTTGGTCAAAGGCTTCGACGTGTTGCGATCAAACCCGACAGCTGCAGTGTCTGACGGCTATGAGCTGAACGTCTTCGAAGGAAATCTGCGTGAGATGAATGATCGTGACATCCCGGCACGTCTCGTTGAGAGATTGTTCGGTTTCTATCTTGATGTTGTCGTCTTCGACGAGATCCAGCAGCAGCCGAGGCTTCTTGGGCCTCCACCATCACGCTTGATCAGCTGCGTCAAGTGTCCAGAAGTCCTTAGACCCAACGGGGTGATGAAGAAGCTTTTCAGTGTTCCTGAAGGATGGATTCTACCGCCTCGACCTTGCCGTTTCAACGACTTCGAAGCCAAATGCCCTGCACAGGCTGCCCGATACCTGAACTACCTCTACGGCGATGCCTTCATGGCGCCCCTTATTCCGGAATAATGCACGTCTCGTCGTCGGACAGCTGGCAAGTCATCGTGTCGGTCTGGAGATCAACATGGGCCAACCACGATGACGCACCAACAGCATACCGTACAATCGACTCGTGCGAGTATTTCTCTGCAGCTGTGACGATGGGTGACCACAATTTCCACGATGCGAGCACTTCGTCAACGCTCATAAAGCTGTCCATCCGACCGTAAGCTGCGTCCAGTAATAGTGTGTCGTAGGCGGAAATGGGATTCCCAAGCTCCCACCTCAGCGGACGCTCGGGATCACGAACGAAGGTTGTAGGGCCGTTGAGCGACCATGAGCTAGGAGCCTTCACCTCGCGAAGACTCGAACACTCGACGACGATGCGCTCACCTGACGACTTCGCGCCTTCCTGAACGACGAATCGGACCGAACATGGCGAACCCTTGTCATTTAAGACCGGATCGTGCTTGAAGCTGACGCGAACGTCGACCTTTCTGTAGTTGGTCGCTTTTGCCGCGGAGATGGTGAATAGAGTTCCCGACCAAAGGTTGCTCGTGCTGCGAAGTCGCGTCAAGGCTGCGGTTGCTGTAGAGCTACGAGGCGAGCCACTGTCGTTGCGTTGAAGTCCCCCGCGTCCGTAGTCCTCGTATTGCCCGACGGTTGTCACACCCTCTGGTCTTAATGAGTCAAGAAACTCTGTTAACCCACCTATGCACCCAGCCGGGCGATGCTCCATTGCACCTTCGCAGAGCTGAAATGATGGAGATACGACTGCACCCAGAACGAGTAAGAGGTGGTTGGCCATCACGTCTCGAATGATCCCGTTCCTAAACTCCAACGGTCCGTCAGCGAAGACCTCAACGGTTGTTGAAACTCAGGACTCACCGATCGAAATAGTCGAGGCGATGCTCGCATGTCTCGGTCTCGGTCATTGTGATTTCAATGCGGCTGATGAGCTTGCCGTTCCACACGCGAGCGAGAGTTCGGGCATTTTCGCGAATGAACGGGTCGATGACACGAACTCCAGGCTTGGCTGCGTAGTGGTCCATAAGAAGCATCTCTTCATCCTGTAGCGAACAAAGTTGAACTCAGTTCGCCAAGTATGCTGAGAACGATTCAATGGCAAGTAAACGTACTCGAAGAACTTGACGCAAACCCGAGGCGAGTTCTCTAGCTGTGTCGAGGTCACGACCGAAAGGTTTCTCGATGACCACTCGGAAAAATGCGCCCGGATTTTTTGGTCGAAGATAACTGGACAGAAAGTGTGCTGCCTGGACAGCGCGGAATAGTTCAATTAGTTCCATGGTCGCGGACGTCTCGGCAGTGTGCACTTACGGATAGAAAAGCTCGAGGGGGGATCGCGAGGTACACCAGACGACCGATCTCTGTCTGACCAGCCTGATCGAGCATGATGTCCTCGCTCTTGAGCGCGTTGGATAGTTCTACGTAGTCATCGCTTGTCCCGAGCGTAGCGTACTGGACGTTTGGAACGAACTCGTCCAAGTAAATTTTCAGGCACTCGTTACCTTCGGCAAACGACACATCTCCGCATACGTTCTGTGCCCACTCGGGAGAGAAGAAATCGGCCATCCATTGATGTCCAGCATCTCTCGATTCTCTAGCTGCTGCAACAAAGAGGACTCGTCGCCCCTGCGTCAACTGCGCCTTGAGCGCAAGTCGGAAGCACGCAGTCCAGAGGTACTTCGCCGCCAGGTCGCCGGTCGCACCGACCACGATGACGCGCATAACCTCTGATCTCCCCTCACTCGGTGCATCGTGCGATCCAGAGGACTTCGCCAACACTGCGACAACGAGCAGCACGGCGACGAGGAGCAGCGACGCGCGTTGATCGACACCAACTGATACCATTCTGGCTTGATGTGTTGTGAAGACCTTCGCCCAAAGCACAAATCATAATCCCCGCTCATTTCGATCGATATCAGTCATATCGTATTTAGCGGGTGTATCCATCTGCTGCTCTACAAGAAGTCCTCGATGAAGACGCTGTCGTGGCGCGGCTTCATGGCAAGAGAGCCGCGCTTACGGTGCGTAACCTGGCGGATCTTGTCTCCGTCTGTGTTCCAGGCCTCAGCTCCGTGACTTGGGGTGGAAATCCCGGCTGGTGATGAAGCAGGTACGCCACCTTGTGCTTTGTCGACTGTAAGAACGTCAGCTCCGTCACCTTCCTGCGCAGCAGCTTGGTCAAAGTAAGCTTCAACGACAAAAGCTACAACTAGGTTGAGCATCATGACGACTGCAATGATGTAGAAGCTGATAAAGTACACACGGCTCCACTTAGAGGTAACTATCTCGGTGCCTTCCATAATGACATTCCACTGTGTAAGAGGGCAAGCGTATGTCAGTCTCTGAGTGAAAAACAATCTAATGAAGCTATAACTCACATTATTGACCAGAAGAAGTTCAAACAGCGTCGTCATAGCAGAGGGAAAGTCGTTAAAGTTGTTTGGGTAATAGTTCGACTTGCCAAACGTGCTCTCTGCCAAACGTGCGTCTCCAATAATGAGTTTCCCACCGAAGATTTGAACCCCAAGTGCAGCGTACTCCATCATTACAATCCCGAGCATGCCTTAAAGAAGACCCCATCAGTTATGTCGACAAGCTTGAAACAAAAAAAAATAGAGCTCACCGTAAAGAGTTGTAAAGGCTGGTAGTAGTTCAAGAACTATGGTGAACATCATGCTGAGGGATTGTAGTGCAACAAGGAGGCGCAGGCATCGAAGAAATCGCAGCAGTAATAAAACCTGGATCCACTGCCAATTCATGCCTTCTGTATAGTGCACTTGAATGCTGACTTCCGCAATGAAGATGATGATCGTGACTACGCAATCGTATCTGTTCTTTGAACTTTCGAAGTAGGTTCTCCACCGATTTGCATACATCTTCAGCGCCATCTCGGCCAGATATAGGCATGAAAACAGCGGCATGAACATTTCCCATCGCACATAAGCGTGATCGTCACCGTCGATCTTTGCCTGAATCTCGAATAGTATGGCCATTAAGTTGCCCAGAATAATTGCATCGACCGTGTAATCGAACCATCGCGTTCTCACAAACTCGACAATAGCTTCAACCAAGCGAATTGATGATCGTGAACGGTGAACGTGTTGCCTCCTCTGCGATTTTGCTTTCTGTCGCGCAGCAAATCCCTTGACTTTCGTGATGAACTGTGCTAGATCCATGCCGCTGTTCTGTGTTGTAATCCCGTCCATCAGCGGTTCACACTCAGTTTTTGCATGACGCTGTGTTTCGACGAATGAGAAAAGTGGGCGCAGTAACTCCGAGATCAAGGCCTCAAATGTTTCTTTGGAGATCACTTTGTATGGACCGCCCCCACAGACATGTTCCCCTGGAAGTAGCTCAAATGCAAATTCGAGAGATTTCTGGCGACGTTTTGAGTAAAGTGACGCACGTAGAGATACTTCGTGTCGGTAGTTCTGGTAGATAGACGCGAACACCAGGTTCATCATGAGCAAGAGACCAATCATCAAGAAGCTCATGAAGAAAATGCTGGAATATCGCGCTCGATCATATGCCGGCATCATCACATCAGGAAAGTTTGCTGTCGTCAACAGGACAAGCATATTCATCCAAGCAGTCTCAAAGTCAGAAAAATATTGGCGTCCTTCGTCGGTACCTTCGAACATCACCATACCGGAAATCGAATAAATCACGATGAGTACGAGTATGGTCAATAAACCATCCATAACTCGAGGCAGCACACGTAGTAAACTCATGAATCCGGATCGTAGACGATCACTCATGGTCAAGAGTAGCAATGGGCGCAGAAGCGGGGACAAGATGATGATTCGAAGTTGTTCACCTCCCTCTGTTGATAATGTTTCGCTGTCTTGAGGCACAATCGCGACCAAAATGACTGATACTATATCAGAGATCAACAACACCATTTGCACGATGTGCCACTTGTTTGCGAAGTAGAGGCGCGACCCCAAATATTGATACTTGAGAGCTGCTTCAATAGCCAAAACTCCTAGGTTTAGCAGTTCGATGACGAAAGTAACTTCTTTGGGCAACGTTGGCAAATCCCACATTAGTGTGTGTTGAGGATCACCACAGCTGAGTGAGAAGTAACACCACGAGGGAACTTCAAAAAAGCTTAAACCGAGCAGCACAGCCATGTTCCCCATCCGCACGAACTGGAGCGCATGATACCATCGCTTATAGTCCAACTTGTGGAGTGCTTCAGTGACATAATCTTCACCCAGAAATCGCCCATGAAGAGCATCGCGGACATAAAGTGCAGCAAGCTCGATTAATTTGTCGCGATCTTCTAGGTCAAGATTGCTGCGTGTGACGCTGGGAACAAACGCGTTGGAGGGCTGAAGTTTGCTGGGTTCCTGGTGTTCAAGTGCTTGCTCCACGACAAGATCTGATTGGACGACACTTACCCGAATCGGTCTCAGTTCTTGACCGCGAATGCTTTCGACAAATCCCGAGAAGGTCTTTTGGAAAAACACAAGGGCAGCCACCATGCCAAGAATCAAGCAGCCAATGAAGAAAGTTGACATCACCAAAAACAAACAGCCGATAGATAAACAGAAACCGAATAGAACGGACCACTTCGAATACTACAGCATCACCACATGAGGGAAGAAAATCGCAGCTGCATGACATTGGACTACAGTACGTACCATAATAAAAGTGGATTGGAAGGTTGGAGACATGATCTCATGGAAGAAGCATGCAAAGTTCACAACGGCGAATGTAAACAGGAAAGTCGAACCAACTAATGGGATGATAGTATCGACTGATCCACAAATAATCGCAGCTTGACACAACGACCACACAAATAAAATCCCGAGATCTGGCCTTGATGAAGAAGTCGTAGTTGGTTCGTCGCTCAGGGTCTCGTTTTCATCATTTCGAAGGAGATAGCAGGTTGTCCGGTAAATACTCGCTGCGCTCATGACGTTTGACAAAGCTGAAGTGAGCGTGGTAGCCGCTACTCCCAGGTAAATCACTGGGATACCAAGGATCGAGTCCACGACCAGCTGAACCACAAAACGCTCTTTTCGAAGGTTTCCGTTTTCGACGCACGATGCAAGAATCAGACTGAGCATGCAATACACAAAGCAGCTAAATCCGATTGCTTTGTGAATACCAACAATCAGATATGCCGAGTTTCTCTGGCCAGTTTGACGATTTGGCGAGAAGACTGTGAGTTCGTCAGCGAGGTTTGCCCCTGCGAGGACACCGCAAAATGCTGGAAAGAACTCGCCGAACATTTTCAAGAACAGCTGAGGCGCATGCCCAGCCAGATTCCCACGAAAGAAAGCCGAAGAGATGCCCGTCTCTGTGGAGGTGTTGTGAACCAGCAGAAACAGCACGTTGCAGCCAATGGAGACTGTCACAACAACGAAGACGATAAGTAGCTTCCGTTTCGTTATTCGATACCCCAGAAGGGATGCAACAGTAAGGAACGCAAGCATAGCACTTGCGATGACCACTGTGATCCACGATCCTGACTCGTTCCAAGGCAGCGGATATTTCTTCAAACCCACGCCAAGATAAAACACAGTGATCTCCGCAAAACCGAGTAGGTAATACGCGCTTGCCAAGCTGAATGCGAGAAACAACAGCACGCCGATTGCTCCGCCACCGTGACTTCCGATCGCGCACAGTGTGGAAGCGTAAAACCCGCGTTCATCGCTCTGGCCAATGCTCCGCGACGACGCCAACGCCGAAAGCGATCCGATCGATATGAACGTGATTCCAAACGCGACTGCGACGATCGCCCACGACCTCAATAACCCAACAGTACCGACGATGAGGCCGAGACGCATGAAGATGATGACGCCGAAGATGCTGCAAACCACGGGAACAAACGCGTTCGCCGACCGCTTCCTCGCCACTTCGTTCGCGGTCTCCACCTCCACGGGCGACCCGAGCGGCGTGTCCTGTCTCAGTGTGCTCTCTTTGGACGTCACTACGCGCAGTGACATGCCTGCGTCAGTGCGCGGCGAGTCGCTCAGCGCCACGGAGCCGTACATCCTCACTGCTGTCAGCGTCCCCTCTTCAGCTTCCACTTCAACTGTTGCCACAGACGATTCCTTCCCGCCAGGAAACCGGAGTGATGGTCTCTTGGTGTTTAAAACACACTCTGTATAATTCGAAACCGGTTTCATAAATTTAGAGAAATCGGATTCTTGTGGCGACCTGGGTGGCCAACACAGCATTGGCTTGGGGGCGTGAAGCGAGCCAAAAGGCCTGAGACTTGGAAGCGAGAGATCATGGCGACGCTGGAGCCCGCCGTCACGGCCGTGCCGCCTGTCGTGGACGAGAACGCAGTGGGGAGTGAGATCTTGTCGCTGCAGTGCCGCTTCTACGAGCAGAAGTATCCGGAGGTCGATGAGCTCGTCATGGTCAACGTGCGCTCGATCGCAGAGATGGGTGCCTACGTGTCGCTGCTCGAGTACAACAACATCGAAGGCATGATCCTGCTCTCGGAGCTGTCACGTCGTCGTATCCGCTCGATCAACAAGCTCATCCGCGTCGGCAAGAACGAGGTCGTCATGGTGCTGCGTGTCGACAAGGAGAAGGGGTACATTGATCTCTCGAAGCGCCGTGTCGCCCCCGAGGATATCGTCAAGTGCGAGGAGCGCTACAACAAGGCCAAGACTGTCCACGGCGTGCTGCGCCAGGTCGCCCAGGAGACGGGCGAGAACGTCGAGTCGCTGTTTGAGCGCATCGCGTGGCCGCTCTACAAGAAGTTTAAGATCGAGACTCCCAGCGATGACGAAAAGAAGGTGCTGTCACCTCCATGGGATTGAGGGTTATGTGTATAACGGTGGATGCTCATATGTACTGTTGTTTGCAGGCTGAGTTCGTGCACGCGTACGACATTTTCAAGATGGGCATCACCGATGAGTCGGTCTTCGAAGGCCTGGATATGTCCCCTGAAGTTTTCACTGCTCTGAAGGCTCAGATTCGCCGTCGTTTGACGCCGCAGCCGATCAAGGTCCGCGCTGATATCGAGGTGACATGCTTTACGTACGAGGGCATCGATGCCATCCGGTCGGCACTACAGGCGGCTCAGGCTATTGGCGACGAAGACACCCCTGTTAAAGTCAAGCTTATTGCCCCGCCGATGTATGTCATGACTACCAACACGCTGGACAAGGCCAAGGGTATTGCAAAGCTTCAGGAAGCGATTGAGACCGTGCGAGAACATATCTCGGCGAAGAAGGGTAACATGTCCGTGAAGATGGAGCCGAAGGTCGTGAGTGTGAACGAAGAGAAGGAGTTCTTGCAGATGATGGAGAAGCTGGAGAACGAGAACCGCCAGGTCGACGGCGACGCTGCCGAGGACGATTAGACTACTACGCGTTGTTTAGGTGCTTCTCACGATAAATCACGTTAGCTCAAAGTATGGATACAGTGGCGAGCTGTTTTGTGCCACGCGAGTGGCCAACGTTTCCTAGGAGAGAGAGAGAAGCGATTCACTTTATGGAAACCGTTGATTGGAACCTGGGAAGGTGCTCAATTCATTTTCATTGACGGGAGACCAGATCACTACAACGAAGCCTCTCGATCTAGCCGCTGCCTCTTGAACTCGTTGAACTTTTTAGCAGAGCCACGAACCTGTGCAGTTTCCACTGTCAGACTTTATCAGAAGTGTCAACGCCTTGCCATCGAATGATGCCTCACCGCATCGGCTGGAAATCTTCTTGCGTTCTTCTCCATTTTATCTAGAATTGCTGTTGGCAGGTCGATTTCGCACTTGTCTATGGCCGGACCAACGGTTCAAGTGAGCAGTGGGTATCAAAATCATGTCATGTCAGTTGCATACCTGCGAGTCGAATCAGATACATCATTACGTCGCTAATTTCCTCTCCAAGATGGACGCGTTCTTCGGCTGTCCATTCTGTGCAGCCCAGGGGAAGTTAGACTCATCTATGCTATCGTGTTGTCATCATTATACCGCCACGCACCTTCGATTGGCTTGTTGTCACCTTTCCACTGGAAGCACTCGCAAAGCTCACCGATCTCACCAGCCAAAGCGAGCACCAGGTTGCGAGGGCTGTGAAACTGGTCCCAATCGCGATCATCGGCAAACTCGGATAGTTTTCGGCGCAAGTCTTCGAGTGTTGCCGTCGCCTCAAACCTCGATGCTGTTGAGGGAGGTCGTGCTGGTGTTGCGTCCGTCTCGGGAATTGTCGCGGCGACAGCAGCTGCGGCGGCTGCTACGGCTTCAGCGGCAGTCGAGAAATCCCCTAGATGGGTGTCAATAGCGCCTTCCAGCAATGATTCGCTATCGTGCACTTCACTGGGACCAAGAATATCAGCCGCGTTGGCGTGATCGTGCAGCGTAGCGTGGTGGTGGAGCTGCGCAGCAGCATGGGAGTATGAACTCATATGGAGCTGCAGATCTCCATCGCTCGGTGGAGAGCTGACGCCTGTAGAGTCTACAATAGCTGTCGCAGCATCGCTTATTGCCGTAGCTTGTGCGTCAGTGTACTCGTAGTCAGAATCGTGCAGTGCACCGATGTTCTTGCTCGCGTCTGGGCCAATCTGGTGGTTGTGCTTATCATGGGTTCGCACTTTGACGCGATACCCACTCCCGTCTTCAATCACCGTCGCATAAATATGGAAAGGACACCCAATATCTCGCAACTTATGTCGGGATCTCTTGCCTGTCCCTCGTGAGCGGAACTTTATGCCGTGTGTGCATTTGAATGTCTTGGACAAGAACTCAGCGATCGGTTTCCTGTCGTGGCGTCCTGAGGAAAGCGCAGCAGCATTGTCAGACTCTCATTTAGACGATGTGAGTATGAACTATCGCACCTTTTGAAACTGTGCGATTGTAGACTTCAAACGTGAGCGACGAGCGCTTGCGGATGGGGTGGTGCCGCTCAATGGCGGACGCGACCGCGAGGTCGAACGTCGCCCAGTCGACGTAGAACTCCTCAAAAAGCGGCGGCTCCGTGCTGGCGTGATCCTCCAGCGCCTGCGCCGCAACGCCATCGTCCTTCATCTCCAGCGCTTTGCTCAGGTCCTCCATCACGCCAATGAGAAGAATGCCTCTTGGAGATGCGACTCACTCCAATGCTGGTCGTCTGTCGAGAAACAGTATGCAGATAAGAACGCAAATGGAATGCCATGTTAACAACCATTACATTCGTTCCCACAGGACAGATTCCATACTTTCACCCCGTCAGTGTCACATCATAGGATCAAGTTTGAGAAGGTATCACTGAACCAACTGCGTTGGTCGCATCTGTGTGCCAACCGCAAAAGGATCACTACGCCACATCCTCATGGCGTCCCGCATAGCCTCGCGCGCCGCACGCCACTGCGTCGCTCTGGCCTCGCGGTCGCCGCGCACAGCTAGCGCGCATCTTCTGTGCAGTCTGTCTGGGCGGCTGGGCTGTGGCGTATCCGCCGCGCACTCGTCGCCTCGTGCATCAACGTTTCTCAGTGGCTGGCGTGCCACGCAAGTCGCGAGCTTCAGTTCGGAGCCAGCGTCGAAGATCGGTCCCATGAATGGCGACATCCAAGCCAGATCGGTCAGCGTCGTCGGAGATGATGGCGAGATGGTTCGCGACATCCCCCTCGCGCGGGCACTGGAAGAAGCCAAGAGCGCTGGCGTGGATCTCGTGCAGGTGGCGAACAACAACGGCCAAGTGGTCTGTCGAATGTTCAATGCGCAGAAGCGACTGTTTGCATTGAAGAAGGCGCTGAAGCAAAGCAAGCCAAAGCAGGATAAGGAGGTTACATTCGGCGTCAAGACAGAGGTTGGTTGCTGGTGGCAGCCCACGATTCAGTATTCCCAACATGACCTCACGCGATTTCTGTGTACGTTTCACAGGTAAATGACATCAAGACCAAGGCCGCTCAGCTGCGCAGCTTCCTCTCCAAGGGCCACAAGGTGAAGGTTACGTGCAAGTTTGGCAAGGAATTCCATCTCCTCGACCGAGCTCTGGAGCAGCTCAAGGTCATCGAGGAAGTTCTCGGATCAGACGTTGGAGTTCCAGACCATAAGCCTCAGAACCAATTCGGCAGTGTCTACGTGCATTTTGTGCCGAGGAGTTCTAAGTAGGGCCGAGAAGGTGCCAATAGAAAAACAACACTCGCTTCCGACGTGCAACCGGACGCTCAAACGAAAACACGCCATAGAAGTCGCAACTCTTTTTTTGCCTCCGATCCCTCCACCCTAGACGCTATTAGTGCAATCGAAGCTATTCAATGTGGCGGCCTCGCCCGATAGTCGCCGAATTCAGCTGGAAGTTGGTGTTGAGATGTCATATGTTGCATTACCGTGTTGAGATGTCAGATGTTGCATTAGCGTTGCGCAACATAACCGTATCGTACTTTTCAGAGTAGGGAACAGTAAAGTCATCCGATCCCCCTTCTTTCACAGCAAAGATACATCGTGGGAGGAGCTACTTACTACGCGCAGCATCAGGTAGAAGAGCATGGGATCGGACGCCAAGACGAGCGAGGTCAAGCCGGCGGCCGCGGTGCCGAAGAAGCAGGCGAGCGCCGGTAACATCTCGGAGGAGATTGAGGACGACCTCAGCTCGCTGCCGAACATGAACATCGCCGAAACCTACTATCTTGTGCAGCACCAGCACTCGACTGTGAGCACGATCGCAGCCGCGGACGACACGCACAAGAAGGAGCTGCTCGAACACATCAAGACCCACAAGATGACGCCGTTCTACAAGCGTGTCTGCGCCGAGTTCCAGTGGCCGGTAGACGACGCGCTCGTGCAGGAGCTCGGGGCCGCGAACGACGAAGAACTCAAGACGCTGGACGAGCGTATCGAGGACGCCACGCAGAACTTGGGTGACATCGAGGTGCTCGAGGCGTTGCTTTCGAAGGCGCGTATGTACTCGCGTATCGGGGACAAGGAGGCGGCGCTTGAGGCCTTCCGCGTGGCCAGCGAGAAACCGCAGTCGATTAACCAGAAGATCCTCGTGACGCTCCACATCATCCGCATCGGTCTCTTCTTCTCGGACCTGGAGCTGGTCGAGACCAACATTAAGAAGGCGACAAAGTGAGTGTCTGTGTCTCTTGAGAGGGTGTGCGAGATGTGTGACATCCTTTTGCAGGCTCATCGACGAAGGTGGAGACTGGGACCGCCGCAACCGTTTGAAGGTGTACGAAGGTTGCTACCGAATTTTGTCGCGAGACTTCAAGAAGGCAGCTAAGCTCTTCCAGGAGTCGGTCGCGACGTTCACGGCCACGGAGCTTATGTCGTACAACAAGATGATCTTTTACTGTGTGATTACTTGCGTGCTCAACTTGCCACGCGTGGACCTGAAGAACAAGGTAAAATCGAGACGCTTTGAATGTGCCATCATGCGCTGTGACAATACTCACGCTCAGCTTTGCGTCTCCTAGATTGTTGACTCCCCGGAGATCCTCGCCGTCATCAACGAAATTCCAGTCCTGACTGACTTCTTGAACGGCCTTTACGAGTGCAACTACAAGCGTTTCTTCACGGCCCTCGTTGACATTCAGCCGTACCTGCTACGAGACAAGTACCTCTCCACTCACGTCCGATTCCTGTACCGTGAACTGCGCGTGCTCGCGTACTCGCAATTCTTGGAAGCTTACAGAAGCGTCACAATGGAGTCGATGGCTCAGTCGTTTGGTATCAGTGTCGAGTTCTTGGACACGGAACTTGCCCGATTCATTGCTGCCGGTCGACTGAATGCCAAAATCGACAAGGTTGCTGGTGTTATTGAGACCAACCGTCCAGATGCAAAGAACGCTCAGTACCAGGACGCTATCAAGAAGGGTGACGTGCTGCTCAACCGTATTCAGAAGCTTGCACGAGTCATCAACGTTTAGCGTAGGAAGATGTCTCCGCGAGATCGCTTGTTGGGCGATCACTCGCACACAAGTGAATACATCTGAGAAAGCACCCCTGCATGGTATTGTTTGATAGATAGCCTCGATACATCCTCTTTCCACCGCGTCTAGTTCACTGCCGACGACGCGTTCGACAGTGATGTCTAACCTACAAGCTGTACAACGCGATCAAGGTCAATTGTCATCTTCTCCTTGTTCCCGTAGTTTCGAACGATTGTGATCGCGTCATGGTGTGCAAAGTCGTGGGTGAGATCCTCCAGCAGTGACGTCAGTTCTTCTGGATCCAAAATTGCGTTGCGTTTGCGCTGAGTAGTAAGCTTGGCAGTGAAAGCGCTCTTATCGAGCAGACGACTGCGCACTTTCTGGACCACGATAACTTTGTCTGAGCGGATGAACTTGGCAACGTGTTTCTCCATAAAGTTGGCACTGTACTCATCCATCTCGTAGATAATGAACGTTCGTCCCGATATTTGCACCCGAGCTCCAACGTAGAAGTCATTTAGCCCGAAGTATGCACCGTCCGGTCGCTTGCATCGTGTACGCTCCAAGAACTTTTTGCACACGAATCCGCTGTTCCTTTGGTTCGGTTCTGCAATCTGCACGCTCGCATCAGATACGATGACCGAGATGATGAAGCGTCGGAGGATATCTTCTGGTTTCTGCGTATCAAATCGCGCGCGAAATCGAAGCACCTCTGTTGTATCGAGAGATTCAATGCTCTTGAGTGGAGCCTTGGGCAACAAGTGATAGCACGACTGTAGCGAGTCTTCTTCAGACCCGATTCCATCGTGGGGAGGTGGCACAAAGGGTGGAATGATGTTTGGTGGATCAGTGACGACAATTGATGGAGCTAGTGGTGATCCGTTGGCATCAAACCACTCACGAGTAGCGTCATCAGCGTCGAGAATCAGAATCTGGCGGTTGTAGAGAGTGATGTACTTGCCAATCTTGAAGTCTTGCCACAAGTAGATATTTTGCGACGAGATCGCGAGGCTTTCTTCTGTCTCATTG
Source organism: Pythium scleroteichum (assembly GCA_023335855.1). Lineage (NCBI taxonomy): Eukaryota > Oomycota > Peronosporomycetes > Pythiales > Pythiaceae > Pythium > Pythium scleroteichum. Next base: position 4,642 of record JAADVR010000547.1, on the reverse strand, counting down.
TCACATACAGCAACAGAGACTTGCCGCTTCGGGTCCTTGGAGAGTTTGGTACGGTTGAGGAGCTTTGGAAACGGGTCGCATCCGGAATTTCTCTCATAGGATTCCAGAATTTCAATGGTGTTGTCGGCGAGGAAATAATGGATCGTGTACCGATGCTTCATACCGTAGAGCTTATCCGTGTCGTCCCAGATCGAAAAGAATCGTAGCACATGACGATCATGATCCAGAAATCGCTTGAGAAAGTCAGGTGGACGAGCAAACTTTCCGAGCGAAGCCTCCATGAATTCCTTCATCGGGTACTGCTTCTTGCCGTAGTTCGCGTTCATATCCTGCCCTGTTTCGCGCGACATCTGAGCCTTGCGGATATCCGAGTATGAGTCTCGCGGAGGGTCTTCGTCTTGAGGAACTTGCACACCCTGAGAATTCATGAACTGGCGCGTAAACTGGTCTACCGTGATCAAATGGAACGTTCGGCCGTAAAAGGTAAGCTCGCTACCGATGTTGAGATCACGATAAGTGAAGTACTGCATGTTGCCGAATGCATCACTCTCTGGCTTTGGGATACGATGGCGTTTGACAAAGTTGCTCTGCAAAATTCCGCTATTCTCCACCTTCGGCTCCGTGATTTGGATGGTGTTATCCTCCAAGTAGTAAAACACCTCGCACTTCCGCACGCGATAGTTCTCTAAGTTGCTTTCGTGAACGGCCTCGAGGAAATACGCGCCAAAGCGGAGCACTTTTTTGTCGAATGCGATGAACGCAGGGTTGAATGGTCGACTGATCGTCAGTGCCGCGGCGTTGTTCTCGAGCGTCGTCAACGAGTCGAGACCCTGTCGCTGGAGCTCATGGACATACGACGAAGCTGGCTTTGTGTTACCCAATGCGTGACCGCGAGTTTTCGGTGTCGTGTCGCCGTGCCGACGGAAGATCATTGGCACCTCCTTCTGCTTCTCGAGGAACGACGTCGTCGGCATGGCTGTTTCCTCGGATGAGCCTGCGGACTCGCTCGTTTCCTTTCGTAGTGAAGGGCGCCGGTTCCTGGAGTCTCCTCGCCTCTAGTGTTTCCCTGGACAAGACCAGCCCACTCGAAGCTTCATCGCGCTACGATGTAGCCTATTGATATCCCCTAGGCGTATCTTCGATCAGCAGCATCTCGCCCAGAGAGGAGCTATTCATAGCACGTCACATATGGTGTGTCCCACATAGCGTATTTTTTTCGAAGCGCGTGGTCCACGCTACACTCGTTAAACCTCGCGAATGAGGTTTTGCCGCGTCGTTTTGATTGACGGACTCGCGAGCCCCGCAATCAGTGCGAGCGATCAGCGGGTCCAAGAAACGCAGTGTCGTCGCCGAGGAGGTCCTCCCACACAAGAACCAACCACTACCAGCAGAGATCATGGCCGAGACCGCGTCGACCGAGCCTGTGCTCAAGGAGTTCACCCGCGAGGAGGTGGCCAAGCACAACACGGTCGAGGACTGCTGGGTCATCATCAAGGACGACGGCCTCCGCAAGGTCTACGACGTGACCAAGTTCCTCGACGATCATCCCGGTGGTCCGGAGATCATCGTTGACCTCGCCGGCCAGGACGCCACGGACGAGTTCGAGGACATCGGCCACTCGAATGATGCGCGTGCGCAGCTCAAGCCGTGGCTTGTCGGCAAGCTCGCGGGCGAAGTCAAGGAGGTCAAGAAGGACACCAAGAAGATCACCAACTCAGCCAAGAACGATGGAGGCAGCAGCCTCACGGGCCTCGTGGTCGTCTCGGTTGCGATCGCCGCCGTCGCGCTCTTCTTCCAGTTCAGCCATTAAGAAAGAAAATCATTTGCAGAGATGCCCTGAACGGCATACACACAGATCGCGCGGTGCATTCTCCTGACAGCGTTAGCGGTCTCCGGACCGACAGCGATTTCGGGCCCGCGCACGTATATTGTAATAGATATTTTGCCCCCATCTTATCTAGTACTCCAGCTGATTCCCCTCAACCAATTTGGCGTTGGCCCTTCAGTCGATCCATGGAAGCGTTCCACGAAAGAGCTGTCGGAAGCATGACGTCATGTCTGCAGTCATGAAGCCACCACGAGAATTCCAGCCTGTCACTGGAGCAGGATGCGTGACATAAACGACACGAATTTCCAAAAAGGGGTGATGAAACTTGAAAATGACAAAAAGGGATGGCTACTGCTCTCAAGTTTAGAGAGGCTGTTGACGGCTGGGAGTGGAGATGCTGCTCGTGATGGTTGTGCTAATGGTCGCACCTTCGTAGCTTTTGGCGGCGTAGAGTTTGTTCCACTGCGACAGCGACTCGCGCTTGTTCTCTTTTTTGATTGCGTCTATGGGACAAAACAGTTCGTATGGGTGAGTTTACGGGCTCGAACAACTCATCAACAGACCGCCAGAACGACGACACGTACGAGATTGGGCGTCGACGCGCAGGTTCTCGCAGCGCTTCTTCATGCGGTCGACGCTCGCAGAAATATCCGTTATTGATGTCTTCATGTCTTGCACCTTCTTAATGTACTGCGGCAGTTTTCCCATGACGATCGCGATGCGTTCGATCTGGTCGTTCGAGCAAACATCTTTGTGCTGGGTGGAGAGCACAGCCAACAGGCGCTACAAAGATAGAGCTTCAGTACAAAGGTACTTCTGCTTGCGTCCGCACTCGCACACTTACCTCCTGGTTCTCTGTGAGCTCGGCTATTCTTCGAATCGTGCTATCCAGCGATGGTTGCAGCTTCTGCACAATTGCGTGCCCCATCATCGCTGCTCCGTCTATCGAGCCGTCGGTCGGCCACGGTTCGAAGTCGTTCGCGCGTGGCATTGCGTTTGTACCTGATCGTGGTGGGATTGGGATTTCGGGGGTGGAAGGCCGACTGATTGATGGCACACTCGAGTCCGCACTCGGTGATGTTGACCGCGTCACCCCGGTTTCCTCTTTCTCCATTCCTGTAGCTATCTCTGACTTCTCCTCCTCATCTTCATCGCTCTCATCGTCCTCACCAGCGCTGATGGCAGGCGCTTGAACGCTAAACTTTGGCTGCTGGACGACCGATGGAGCTGGTGTTGGTTTTGGCGCGAAGCTGCCGAGCTGGAAGCCAAGCTCTTTGCGCCAGCGATAGTATCCGAGTGAGCGCTTCCACGCCTCAAGTGGAGATGACACAGCCAAAGCCTACCTTCCTCCTCTTCGTCGTCCTCTTCGCTGTCTTCGCCCGCAAGGACGCGGCCACCAAACCCAAGGTCCGCCATTCTGCTGATCTTTACGTTCCTTCTTTTCTCCCAGAGCGGTTCACCAACGAGAGACATTCACTCTTCGATGGATAATCCACCAATCACAATCCGTTACCACCAATTTCCATCAATAGTAATTCAATATAATTTATGGTTGAGGCCACTCAAATATGGATTCAAAGCTCTGCTCCTCGTCAATGACCTGCTGCTCCTCTTGGAACGATAAGGCTCCTGCATGATCTTACGAGGTCTTGGGATGTAGGAGGATATGTTCAGCGGCGTAACCGAGTTTCAGAGATTACGCGGAGAGAATCGCGCGCACGATCCATCCATCGCTCTGAATAGGACAAGGACAAACTCGACATTAGCATTCTACCAACAAGGGATCAACGAGATTAACAACGTCGAGTGTGTTGATCACCAAACGTACCAGCCTCTTCGGCGACCTGACGAAGCGTCTGCGCCTCTTCTTCACTCTGAATTTGAAGTCGACGCAGCTCTTCCATTTGCTCTCTGCGAAGGAGTGATATGTAAGCAAATGAATCGCCCACCTCACGCAAACTCCGATGCAGGCAGGATGAAGAACTCACTCTTCGGTTCTGTCGAGACCTGGAAGGTCATCGATCAGACGGTCGGTTTCCTTTGCAGTCTCGATAACCTCCTTCGCGAGAAGTTTGATCTACCCATCCAATCGAACGACGTCATCCCAAAGCATTCACCACTCGCGATCACACGCATAAGACATACCGTAGCGACGTTTTCATCGCGAGTCGCCTCATCACCCAGCGTCGCCGGCAGGAGCCGCAGAGCATTGAACATGCTCAGCGCCATCTTGTCGACACTCGCCTGCAGCAGCGTCACCTTGTCCGCCGTAATGAAGAGGTTCTGGCCGTTTGCACTAGCGTCGAGGGAGCCGTTCGCCGATGCCTCTTGCTTCACCGCCACCGCGCCATCGTCGACCTCCATCGCCTCAACCATTTTTTGAGCCGAAGGCAGCAACCAGGATGTTCGCTGAATGTACGCAAACGGTATCGGTTTTAAAAGAGATCATCGCTTAAAACCGGAACTGTTGGTTTTGACGGGATCCGAGAAAGGCGGTCTTTCGTCTGATCCCCACACTCCCCAGGAGCGCCTTTCACCGATATGACTTGGAAAGTTTCCTACCGAGAACACGTTCCCCCATTACTGTTTGCTAGGAGATTCTCACTTCGCAACTCGCGGTCCAGCGCCCAAGCAGCTACTCGTCCACAGCGATCCATGAAGTTCTCACTGCTTGCTACCACCGCCGCCTGCGTGGCCGTGGCCTTCGCCAACGCCGCTGACGTCGACGTCGCCAAGCCTGTCTCTGCTGCGACCACAAGCGCCACTCCGGAGCTGCCGACGCCAGCGCAGGCGCTCGAGGCCGCCAAGAAGATG
>JAADVR010000546.1:0-23704 GCA_023335855.1 Pythium scleroteichum | reverse complement strand
TACGTCAAGTGGGAGTATCCGAACGATCAAGAGAAGAAGAAGATCCGCCACTTTGTGCGCTGTCTCGTGGCCGCGATTGACGAATTCCGAGCGACCGACCGCTCCAGTGACGAAGAGCGTGCTCTGTACGATCCGAAAACGTGGTACGGCGTGCCAGAATATGGTTCTGGCGCGCAGACGGGCTTCTACCTGAGCATTCCCGGCGGCTACATGCTGCTCAATCTGATTCTCATGGATCCAGAGAAAATAGTGCCTCGCTATCTTCGCAACGGCGAGCCAAACTGGACGCTCGAAGTGCTGCTTGGCCGCTGCGATGGAGGACATCCGGATCACTTGGCCGATCATTTCAAGCAGGCCTTTGAGGGCGACGGACACAAGTTGAAGCTGCCGCTGACGGCTGAAACGGCGCAGGTGCTGCGCGACCATGCGGCCAAGATGTTCTGCTGCATGTACAGCACAAGCGGCGAGAACGACTGGGATAACGTGGAAGCTCTTGCCAGCACGCTCGAGACGCACTTTTGGGGTTAGGATCGCAGGTCAGTTAATGCCACGGCGAGAAACAAGGAATTCAATTCTGTTGGAGTAAGTGACCTCATTATGATGGTACTTCTGCACTGTCATACGCTTAGAGATCGAAGGTGACGTTACTGTAGCTGAGAGCTGATAGTGACTCCTCAATCCATTCAGATCATCGGTCCCGATTCGGGACCCTATGTCGTCAGCGATCGGAGTACCACCCGACTGGTTTTCTTGAACACGTCGGAGTGGACTTCAACTTCAATGTTCTGAGTTGAGTGGGGAATGTGCGCTCGGCTATATTGAAGCGGTTAACGTCCCGATCGCGCGGCTGCAAGTGGTCGCGCTACCGGGTGTGGTGTGGTGGGTGTTTCCCCCGAGTGTTTCTCGGAGAGGCAAGTTGCAAACTGACCGTCCTACATCTACACTGGCTGGAATCGTGGGACGCTGTGTTCTTGGCGAGCGCGCCATCTGTGGTGGAGAGTTGAATGCGCATTCACATGAGCGTTGAGTGAGCGCCGACTTGGCTTCTGGGCGGTGTGGACTTGGCAAGCGCTGCGTCAACACCCAGGACCAAGGCACCAGAGAATGCGCGATCGCGTGGTTTTTGAGGCTCGTGTGCTGGTGTGACATCTCGTCGGCGGCTCGTGACGCCACAGCTGATCTGATCTTGTTGGTCGGGCTTGGCGCCACACGATGGCTGACATGGGCAGCTGCGAGCTCGGCCCTCTGCACTGGTCAGCGGCGCTCGTCCTTGGCAGCCTTCGTGTTGGCGTTGCCAGATGCTGGGCGAGTTGATCCGGATGGCCCGGTCGGTGTGTGTGTGGAGTTGGCGAAGGGCAGCTGGCGTTGGCTTCACCATGACTTCAAGCAATCGAGTTCACCGAGCCCTTGTGTCCCGAAAACACACTCTTTGGGTTCCCCAACAGAGACAAAATATCAGCGGATACTGGACACATATCCATTCGATTCCGATCCGGCGACATGAGCATCGTCGAGAGGATTGCAATCATCATATCGACATCGAGCAATCGAATAAGAAGAGGAAACCTGACAGAGGCCTCCAGTGTATTGTACTCTCTTTCGCTGAACAGTGAATCACAACATGCTTGGTGTCTCGCAACAAAATTGGACATTCAAGTGCTCAATTTTTAATTTTGAGTCGAAGGATCTCGGCCGAATCCAACGAGCCATTGGGTTGACGGTGGCGCTGTCGCAAGTGATCATCAAGGATCCGATGATCACTCTGCCCCTGTGATCGCTCAGGTCATCCGTAGCGTGCTGACTCAGCACGCCTTACTCCATGGAAGGTCAGTATTGCTGACGTTCCATGGAATAAATCGACCAATCCACACAAGTGGTCGTCTGCCGAGCGCGAGGCCCGCAGAGCATTCCATGACGATCCAAGGCGTACAGCTCCCACTCTCGAGATAAACCCGACCGTTTGATTGGTTCGACCACACACATCAAATGAATGCTTGCTCTCTTTGCGGTGAGACCACCAATGTGTACGGTCCCAAGATGGATACACTCCATCGTTCCTCGAGTCTTCCGCGCCCTGATGGCCTGTCCAAGTGCGAGAGCGACAGCAACCCGAAAGCCAGTCATTTGTTTGCTAGAAGCCGTGGGTGCAGGTCTTCCCGTGGCAAGCCAATTCGTCCTCTGGCTCGTTTACGGCTCACTGCGATCCGGAGCTTGATTCTGAAAGGATCTCGGCTCTCGTAAACAGTGGCGCGATTGTTCGGTGGGATCGGGAAAGGAGTCTGCTCCTCCCGATCTTGGTTTTGTCCCTCCTGTGTCGTGACTGGTCGAAGCGAAGAAGCTTATTCTCGTTCAACGATCACTTCCCAACTCACGGCCTTCTTGAGCAGCTCCAACGAAAATGAGGCCAGAGAAGCACGGTCAGGGCCGCGACCACCACGAGTCATCGTCGGCGAAAGCGGACGAGCGACGCTGCCGGGGTCTCGCGAAAGAGACCAAGCTGTCAACTGAGTCGAACGTCAAGCGCTGGCTCAAGAAAATCGTCGGAATCTCTGGTTCGGACAAGAAAGCCGCTCAGTCGTCTCGTGGACGAACCATTTACCGAGAGGAAGCAAGACGTGGCTGAGTGAGATCGCTCACAACTCGCGAAGAGGCCAAGCAAGCCACCACCAACAGCCAGGCGACGGTGTTGACGATGCCCGCACCGCCGAGATTCAACACGTCGGACTCGGTCAAGCCGTTGCCCAGGACGACCTCGACGCGGTCAATCTACGACTGCACCGAGACCATCTCGCTCCGGTCCGAGTCCTCTGTTCGGAGAGAATTAGCCAAATCTTACCCACCGCTGGTCATGATCATCGGCGCGGGCATTGCCGGGCTCTGCTTGGCGCAGGGCCTCAAGCGAGCGGGCATCCCATTCACCGTCTTCGAGCGAGACCCGTCGCCCGACTTCAGCAGCCAGGGCTACCGCGTCCACATCGACACGGCCGGGTACGACGTGCTCAAGTCGACGCTGCCGCAAGACAAGTTCGAGCTCTTTCTCCAGTCGGCCGGCGAGATCTTCCCGGGCTTTGTGTGTCGAGACGCTCAGACGACCGAGTGGGTGCACGCCCACGGGAAGACTCTGGGAGAGACGTCGAGAGTGTTCAGCGTGGACCGAGCGATGCTGCGGTCACTTTTGCTCTCGGGGCTGGAGGAATGCAAGGAGATTCTCTTCGGGCTCGACTTTCGGCGGTACCACGTGCTGCCCAATGGCCGCGTCGAAGTGCATTTCGACAACGGCCGGTTTATCCAGGGCTCGGTGCTCGTCGGAGCCGACGGCCCGACCTCGAAGGTGCGGCGCCAGTGCCTTCCGCGCCAGCTGCGCGTGCTGGACACGACCTGTGGGGCGATCTACGGCAAGACCCTCGTCACGCCTGAGCTCAGAGAGCTCGGACTCGTGACGAACGAGGTCACGATGATCGTGAATCAGTACCCGCAGATGGCGCTGTGCGTCGAACCGGAGAGCGTGGTCAAGCTCGAGATCGAGCGGTTCCAGTCACCTCTGTTCCCCGGTGAGTCTGGTGAGCTCGTGGATCTGCACAAGTACATCAGTTGGACACTGCTCGCGCCCACGGAGCTCTTCCACGACAACGGCGGGCTCGGGATCCAGGATCTGAACACGATGAGTCCTCAGGAAGTCGCGTCGGTCGCTGTCCATGTGACATCGGACTGGCACCCGGTGATGCGTGCGCTGGTGGACTGCCAGGCGAGCGAGTGGTGCTCGTTCATGCGGATCTCTACGACTTCCCCGGAGATCAAGCCCTGGACGCCCCGAGCCGTGACGCTGATGGGCGACGCCGTCCACACGATGGCGCCCGCGGGGCTCGCGTGCAGTGCGGCGTTGCAGGACGCTGCTGCGTTGACCAAGCAGTTTGTGGAGCGAGGACTGACGGTGGAGGCGATCGGCGAGTTCGAGCAGGCGATGCGTGAGCGTGGGAGGAAAGGCATCAATGCGAGTCTTGAGATTGCGAGGAATTCGTACGGACTGCCGGCTGTCGAGACGATGGGAGAGGTGGAGTTTTAGTGTGGACATGGGTGTTGTGGTCGCGTGAGTGTGTAATGGCTCTGAAATAGTTTAAATTCGAAATACAAAATATAATATCTTTTGTAAAACATTATTTAATTTGAAAAATCGTTTATATCGAATATAATATAATTTACAAAATAATGTAGATTATGGAATGAATTAAAATTCAGTTTTCGAACTTGAATCCGCCGCACGACCGAAGAGACGCCGTCTTTGTCGTGCGCTATATTTGCCAGTGACCCTCAATTATCTTGCCCCACTCACTGGAGGGAGATGCCAGTCCGTCGTGGCTCGCCACCCACGGACCCATGATCGCCAACGATGCCGCCGCGTCCGCGACCTCGAGCAGCGAGCACATGACGCCGCCGTCGTCCTTCGGCGACGTCTCGCCGCTTCCTGTCGCGCCTGACGGCGTTGTCTACGCCGCCGTCTCCGTCGACTTCAACGTAGAGGAAGATCTCTCGACCGTCGCAAAGGAAGTTGTCAGCGTGGGTCTCGAGTCAGCTCCGCCCACACCAACCACCAAAATCGACTCAATTCGTCTTCAAGAAGATCCGCAGGCCCACAACAACGAAGATGACGTCGCCACGGAGGTGCGGCCGTCCACGCGAGCACGATATCGGTACTCGAGCGTGGACAACGTGCTGCGAAGCTTCCTGCACTTGCTGAAACCCACGACGCCCGTGCTCGATAGCCAGGTGTACATGACCACGGGCGCCGTCACGGTCTCGTTTATTCTCGTGGCATTTTCGATCGTGTTCCGCCTTGAAGTGTTCGTCGAGACGCACATGAACTCGGGGCTCGTGTTTGGCTCCGTTGGCACGATCGTCATGAGCTCGATCGTCATCGGCAACTACCTCTTCCGGCGCTGGTACCAAACGCGGCACATGCACATCCTGCTCTTCAATCTCGCGAGCTGCGAGTTCCTGCTCGCGCTTTCGTTCATCCTCGAGCCGGCGTGGAAACGCGTGGGCGCGGGTGTCGGCGAAGGGCTCTCCTGCACGTGGCTCTCGACCGTGCGGGAGTATTTCATCATGTGCTCGACCGTGTGGACGACGTGCATGGCGGTGGACTTGTACTACCTCATGACTGATCCATTCACGTCACCACGCCACAACCGCCATCGTTATCGATCCATCGCAAACCTCATGGCGACGGTCGCAGCAGCGATCATGGGGTTCTTCAACGCGTTCGACGCGCCCGTGGCAGTGGGCAATTTCTGCTGGGTCGGCGCCAAGAAAGAGGCACAGAACGATGCCAACCTCGCCAACAACATCAGTATCTGGCTCTTCATCATCGCGCCGGTCGCTGTGTCGATGGGGATCACGATCTATGTGACCGCTGCGAGCTTCAACCGATTCCAGGACGGCTCGGCCGCGACGCTGCAGAACCGCCACGCGCTTGTTCGCGAAGGCTTCCTCACAACCATCACATTCATCGTGTATTCAGCGATGCTGTGGGGCGTCTACGGTGGGTACTGGCTCTCGAGCACGGAGTCGCTGATGAGCGAGATTCTCAGCGTGCTTTTCTCGTTCCTGTTGTCCTATCGAGGCAGCGTGGCTTTCATCCTCTGGTGTCTGTACAAAAAGCCGAGCAAGTACGGCGCCGGAAGCAGTAGCAGCCCGAACACTGCAACGTATGAGAGTGACGACGAATCAGCCGACGAAGCCAGCGAAGAAGCTGTGCGGCCGCAGATGAACCTTGCTCTGCTAAGTGAACTCGTCCAGTTCACCACGCAAGGGATTGCGCGAGCCGTTCGCATGGCGCCACGAACTTCCGCGTCGGTCGCCACGCCGACGCCGACACTGCCGCTCCCACCGACTGCCAAAGACGTGAGTTCCAATGCCCATACGTTCACACTACGTTCGGCAACCTCTCGATTCTCGGCGTGGAACGAGATCAAATTCACGGATTTCTATCCGTCCATCTTTGCACGGTTACGGGCGAGTTTTGGGATCCAGGACGACGCGTTCCTGTCGTCGCTGGCGAAATGCACGACGCCCAAGGTGAGCGAAGGCGCGAGCGGCTCGTTCATGTTTTATTCCAGAGATCGCAGCTTCATCGTCAAGTCGTTGAGTGCAGGAGAAAGCGCGTTTCTGCACAGTATCTTGGAGCGATATGTCGACTACATGACGTCCCACCCAAATACGTTCCTCACGCGGTTTCTCGGCAGCTTTTGCATCCAGTTGTACGGTAAAATGGCCTACTTCGCCGTGATGGAGAACGTTTTCGACGTGCAGCACGGCGTTTCCATCCACCAGCGATACGACATCAAGGGTTCGTGGATCGATCGCAACGCACAGAAGCCCAAGTACGGAGCGGAAGTGACCTGCAGGCACTGTAACCTCACATTCCGCCATGGAATCGGTCGCAATATCTGCCCAAACCGAGCCGGCAGCCACGAGCCGAACGTCGTGCTCAAAGATATGGATCTAACGACCAAGCTGCGCTTCGGTCCAGTCGAAGGCAAGCGGTTAATGCGACAGCTCAAGCGCGACAGCGATTTCCTGTGCGATCTCGGGATCATGGACTATTCCCTCCTGCTCGGCGTCATCGAAGTGAGCTATCAAGTCAACCAGCAGAACGTTCTCACACGCGATGGAAGCGTGTTCCTGGACCAGATCATCACCGAGGCCTCGGACTTGCCGTCCCCTGGCGTGCGTATTAAGCAGTCGGCACAGTGTCTGCGCACGTCGGAGGTCGTGATCGGTCCTGGGTTCTATTATATCGGGATCATCGATATTCTCCAAACGTGGACGTGGTCGAAGCGCGTCGAGAGATTCATCAAGACAGCAATCTTGAGGAAAGACCCGAACGGCATCTCAGCGATGCAGCCAAAGCCGTACCGCACACGGTTCCACAAGAAGCTCGAGGAGATCATCCACTTGGGCCACAACGTGGTGGCGACGCCCAAGAATTCACAACGCATCTCGGAGAACGAGTCGACCTGGCGCATGACCCATATACTGAGAGGAGTTCCAAATTTTCCGGAGGCCCAGCAGGGACGAGACGAGCCGGCCGACTGCAGTAACGTGCTCTCTGGTCAAGTCCGGGCTTCGCAATGAATGACTCAACACCACTTCGTATATGCAGTACCGACTGGTTTACCTCCTTAATTGCATATTGACTATGTATTCGCTTTGAAGGACGCGTTACATTGTTGTTATACGCTACTCGCAAAATCTGATATATGTTCCCTCTCGACATCTAATAGACGACTGCCCGCATCTCCTTGGCGTCTGGCAGGTTGCACAAACGCTTCCCAGCGTCGATGCTGATGTTGATGCCCTCGCGGCCGTGCTCTCGCATCGCTCGCTCGTACTGCGCGATCGCGTCCACGTTCACGCCGTACTCGCGGAAGACCTTGACCAGAATGCGCGCGTCCTGCATCGCCGTGTTGCAGCCGATGCCCGCGGGCGCCATGGTGTGCACAGCGTCGCCAAGCAGCGTCACGGCCGACGGCTGCCACATTTTAATATCTGGCGACATGGTCGATATCCGCAGGAAAGAGGCCCACTCGGGGTCCTGCTTCTCGAAGAGCGCGCGCACGCGAGGGCACCAGGACGATGTGATCGTCGTCGAGAGCTCGGCCACTTCCTCTGGTGACATGGCGTAGAGATCGTGGACGGTCATGTTGTCGCGGATGTGGAACTGGTCGGCGCGAGCGATGAGCACCCAGCAGAGGTAGTTGGGCAGCTCCGGCAGCTCCGTGTTGGCGAGATTGTCCATGCCGCCAGTGGCCTTGATATACTGGCGCAGGTCCGACCGTGTCCCACAGCGAGGCTCGATCACGACTGTCATCTTGGGCTCCTGGCTCGTGACCATGGTCGTGCAGCCAGCCGCAAAGTACTGCTCGATCTCGGGCGTGATCGGCGTCTTGCCGTAGATCGCACCGCTGTCCGTGTCGAGCAGCGTCACATGGCGCGGGATGTACTGCCGGCGCACACGGGAGGTCGTGCCGTCGGCTCCCACAAGCACAGAGCCTTCCACGACGCGACCATTGTCAAAATGGACCTCCACGCGTCCATTCGGCAAGATGTTGTATCGCTTGAAGGCCATTCCAAACTGGATCTCCACGCCTTCCTCCAGGTCCGACAGCAGCAGCGAGCGTAGCATCGCTCGGTCGGTACTGAACACGTGCTGCGTCACGCTCGATCGATGCGCGAATTTGACGATCTCCGGTGCGGCGCCGCCAGAGATCGCATCGACGTACATGAAACCAGGCAGGAAGTGGCCTGTCGAGCGCAGGAAGACCTCAAAGTTGTCGCGCGTGAGGTTGGCTTTGAGTGCTTCGTAGCCAGAGCTGTTGATCCGCAGTCGGTAGCCCTGCGTGCGGTAGTTGGGCGTCGGGTCTCGCTCGAAGACCGTGAAGGGGATACCGTGCTTCTTGAGACCCTGGGCGAGACAGAGGCCACCGATGCCTCCTCCCATGATCAAAACGTGCGGTGCGTTGCTGTGGCGGCCGTATGGATCAGCCCGTGGCTGGCGGTACCGAGGCATCTGGTGGTGGTACTCATAGATGGACGGCGGGCCGCCCATGCTGGACGCGTTCGAGCTCGACATGGTCGAGGCGACTGAACTCGTGCTCCGAGGCTGAGGACCTAAGTAGTACAACGGCACTTCGCCGTCCTGGTCATAGTCGCGGCCCCCACTGCCGTCACTGTCGTGGCTGAGCTTGCGCTTGTGGTCGTGGTTTGACCCGCTGCGGCTTTGGCTCGAGCGAGGCTCCTGTGAGCGACGCAGCTCACGCGGGTCCTCGGTGACGCCGAGGGTCTTCTTGATCCACCGGATCATCTTGCGTCGCTTGCTCTCATCGACAGGGTTATTGTCCTTGGTACGGCGCTGCTCAAAGTGAGACTGCTGCGTCACGTGGCGTCGGTTGGCCATGGTCTCCGATTTGTGTGGGCGTGGCGACTTGGCGGTGGATTCCGAACTGAGAGCTTGAAGCCGGCCGCGTCCAGTACATGTGGAGGTCTCAATGAGAGCATGCGAGCAACGCGCGAGAAGAAGATGGACCGACGCCTGGCTTCTTTCTGTCTTTGAGCGGTTAATGGCGTGAGTTATGGTCCGACAAAGACACGCCGCCAGTGCTGACGACCACGTGTACTGCCAGCTTCCACCCACGCTTCCCCAAGTGGGCGGCACGGACGGAAAGGGCATCTTTGGGAACCGTTTCTTTCTATCGTTTAGGAGCGTTTGACATACGGGAAACGGGTCCTTCGCTGAGTTTTTCGCTCTCAGAGAGCATCGCATCCCTCCATCGTATCTTTACCGCCTTGGAACATGGGCACATTTCCTGGAAGCAAGACGCTGGACGCAGGGACACGCAGCGGGCCAAGCAGAAAATGGCGTCCGATCGGACGCAAGACATACGCCTAGCAAAGGCGACACGAGTACCCGCCTCACCACTGAACTGTTATGGTGGCCACATCAGACTCGCAGTCCGAGCGAACAACGATGTGGCTGTTCCTGAACAGCATGTGCCCTGTACGCTGAGTCGTCATACGGGGACCATTGCAATACCATTGCTCCCGACCTCTCGGGACAACGAGGGAGGAGCGGATTCGCGAAAGGAGCGACGAGACTGGCGATCGAGGTGCGAGCTTCCTAGGGTTCAAGGCTCCGGATCAGCCTTCCGCATCCTCATCTTCGCTCTGGACTCTCGGCGAGTCTCGCATCGTGTTTCCAGTGTGGCGGATCCCTGTTTTCCATTGCCTACAGTACATCGAACACTCGTCCGCGACTCATGCGGAGAGTCGCACGGTTCGTTTCCAAGAAGCAGGAGAGAAAATCCGTGGAACACTCTCGGCGCGCGGGACGAGTGTGGACACATAACACCCACGCAGTTATTGTTTTCCGCTCAACGATTTATTTTGACCCGACAATCGGCCTGGTAGTGCGACATGCTCACGCTTCAAACATGTGTGGAGGGGGCCGTGTCGGTCTTCGTGATGCGTGGAGTGTTTATCGTCTCGCGACTGGAGCTTCTTCGATCTTATGAAGACTCGAGAATTCTCGGTTGCGTCGACAGTGATCTGCCAGCACGTCGGCGCGTGGCGTATTTCCCGTTTTCATTCGAAGGCGATGCCCCGATCAATTGCTTGCTTTCACTTGATTTTTCCATGGATGATTTGGTAAAAATTTGATATGTGGTCTCTAGCAACATTCTCACCCACACGATTCTGGATAAAGCACTTCGGCGAAGAAGGCATCCGTGGGCATCACAGACTCAATTGAATTCGCTTCTCGAAAGGCACGGTGGCCTTGCAGCAAGAACAAACCTTGGGAAAATGATCACCTGAATTATAATTGACAATACTGATTATGAACCCTTCCAATCAGGTTTATCTGCAACTAGTACACGACCATGCGCATGTCCTTGGCGTCCGGTAGTCCAAACATGCGTTTGCTGGCGTCCATGCTGATACTAATACCTTCGCGGCCGTGCTCTCGCATCGCTCGCTCGTACTGCGCGATCGCGTCGACATTCACGCCATAATCGCAAAATAATTTGACGAGGATGCGCGCGTCCTGCATCGCCGTGTTGCAGCCGATGCCCGCAGGCGTCATCGTGTGCACTGCGTCGCCCAGCAGCGTCACCATCGACGGCTGCCACATCTTGATGTCGGGCGACATGGTCGATATCCGCAGGAAAGAGGCCCACTCGGGGTCCTGCTTCTCAAAGAGCGTGCGCACACGCGGACACCAGTTGGACGTCATCTGCACCGACAGCTCGGCCACTTCCTCTGGTGACATGGTATAGAGATCGCGGACGGTCATGTTGTCACGGATGTGGAACGCGTCGGCGCGGGCCAATAGAACCCAGCACAAATAGTTGTGCAAGTCTGGCAGCTCCGTGTTGGCAGCGTTTTGAAGACCGCCGTTCGAGGCAATGTACTCGCGCATGTTGAGCTTGTTCCCGCAGCGAGGCTCAATGACCACCGACATCCTCGGACGCCGACTCGTCACCATCGTCGTGCTGGCGGTCGCAAAGTATTGTTCGACATCAGGCGTGATCGGTGTCTTGCCGTAAATCGCCCCGCTATCCGTATCGAGCAGCGTGACGTGGCGAGGAATGTACTGGCGACGCACTCGTGACGTCGTGCCGTCGGCGCCGACGAGCACGGAGCCTTCAAAGCACATCCCGCTCTCAAACTGAACTTCGATGCGCCCGTTAGGAAGAACGTGGTACCGCTTGAACGCCATGCCGTACATGATCTCGACGCCTTCCTCCAGGTCGGTCAACAGCAGAGAACGTAACATCGCTCGGTCAGTACTGAACACGTGCTGCGTCACGCTTGATCGATGCGCAAACTTGACGGTCTCAGGTGCTCCGCCGCCGGACTCGGCATCCACGTACATGAAACCTGGCAGGAAGTGCCCCGTGGAACGGAGAAACACCTCGAAGTTTTCGCGAGAGAGGTTGGCCTTTAAGGCCTCGTAGCCAGCGCTGTTGATCCGCAGTCGGTACCCTTGCGTGCGGTAGTTGGGCGTCGGATCTCGCTCGAAGACCGTGAAGGGAATGCCGTGCTTTTTGAGACCCTGGGCAAGACAGAGCCCGCCGATGCCGCCGCCGATGATTAATACATGGGGCACGTCGCGGTGACGCTGGTGGGGTTCGGGTCGGGGCTTGCGGCGCTGAGGCATCTGGCGGTGGTATTCGTAAATTGACGTACCCTCGGAAGATACCGTAGACGCCATCGAGCTCATGCTCGTCTTTGATGACTGGAGACTTCCCTTCGACGGCGGAGGCACAGGCTGCGAGCCGATATGGTACACCGGCACATCTCGCTCCTGCTCGTAGTCGCTGCCGTGGCCGCTGCTGAGGCTGAGACTTGTGCGGGAGTGGCCCATGGGCTCCGGGTAGCGTCGCACCTCGCGAGGCTCGTCGGAGATGCCCATGGTTTTCTTGATCCAGCGGATCATCTTGCGCCGCTTGGTCTCGTCGGTGTAGTTGCCGTCCTTGAGACGCCGCTGCTCGTAGTGGTTGGAGTGCACGTCGTGGCGGCGGGCCATGATTGTCGAGAGAAGTGGCCGCTTCGGTGGAGAATGGACGATTGCAGACTGAGCTTAGACGGTTGAACACAGCAGGAAGTCGCGGCCTCGCTTCTGTGGAGCCGGTATCGTCGGCCCCAAAGACACGCTTCATGCTCTGCGTGCTGCCTTCATCGCCACCTACCTCAGCAGGCGAGACCATGACCACAGCGCCCCAGCCACGGCCATTATTTCCATCGTTTCCTCCCAATCGCACACTGACGCCCTTTGACAAACAAATGGACCCTGTCTGGAGTTAAATCAACTCGTCGCGTCTTTGCCGCCGCGACGGCGTGTCTGTGAAGCGGGACGCTTCCAGGAAGCCGGCGATGACCAAAGACACGCAGATCGGCCTGACGAGACCAGAAGACTCCAGTTGAGGCCAAGCGCACGCGCGACACGGCGACAAAGAAGTAGGCGCTGTCGATATGTCGGTGCCTGGACACTGTGATCCTCTGGGGGCATGACAAACGCTGGAGGGGTGGACTGTCATCGAAATGAGACATCGACCGAATCGTCACGAGCGGACCTTCCTCTGCTTGAAAGGAAAGGAAGGGAGCAGATTCTGCAGTGGGGTGGACTCAGTGGCTTAGGCGTGTGTGTGAAGAGGTAGGTATTCTCAGCCTGACCGCAATGGCACATGGTCTCAGGTAGTGACCTGTTTAACTCTGGCGCCGTGCCTGTGTTTGAGAGGATCTCTGGCGTTCCAGGCTGGAGAGTATGCGATACTACACTGATCAGCAAGCCCATGTGGAGACAATCCTTCGATCTTAAAATCCTCGCGTCGGGCTTGGCTCGACCCAGAAACCAGCCATTCGCCAGTGACCGACTGGACTCTTCCATACATTTAGCATCGTCGGATCTGGTATGAAGAACACGCAACTGTTGTGCGCAACACTGGTCCCACATGAAAGCTGCATCCAAGTCCGGAGGATCGGAAGAGAATCTGAGCGACGCCCCGAAAGAAAGCTGCAGGGAACGATCGTGGAAATGGCGCCGGAAAATCTTCCACGGATCTGATACTGTGGCGATTGGTCAAGTCGTCCCATGACCTAACTGGTTCCATCAGAAGCGATCAGGGTGCGTGAAGAGTTGCCGTCCAATGGATGTTCTCCATCGATAGAACAAGTCCTTGGTTGGGACTGACACTGGTTCATCAACAATCAAGACCATGATTTTACACAGGTCTGCTATGCTTTAAGACATGGGGTGATCTATATCCAGATACTACCAGTTATCATATCTCACAGTTATTCGACCAAAAATTGGACAAGGGCAATATCACTGAAATTTTACGAAACGTAACGCCGATTTCTTTTTTTATCAAATCCAACACATCTGGCTAATGCATCACGGTGGCCATAACCTTGTGCGACAGCATTCGTATTCACGTGCGTATGAGCTACAACGCCGAGTGAATCTCGCCAGGGCACATGATCTCGCTCATCAATAGCTCACTTTCAGTTGATTTCGGTTTGGCACGATATGAAGGTGTACGTGTTCGCAACATGTTCCATCGGTTTTGCATTCATCCTAATATTCATTTTGGTTAACTATTGACACTTTCACACTCTAAACTAAATTTAGTACACCACCATGGCCATGTCTTTGGCGTCCGGTAGATCGAACATGCGCTGGCTGGCGAGCATACTGATGCGAATTCCTTCGCGTCCGTGCTCTCGCATCACTCGCTCGTATTCCGCGATCACGCCCACGTTCACGCCCCGCTCAACAAATAATTCAACGAGGATACGCGCGTCCTGCATCGCCGTATTGGACCCGATACCTGCGGGCGTCATCGTGTGGGCGGCGTCACCCAGCAGAGTGACCACAGACGGCTGCCACATCTTGATATCAGGTGACATCGTGGAAATCCGCAGGAAGGAGGCCCACTCGGGGTCCTGCTTCTCGAAAAGCGTGCGTACACGAGGACACCAGCTGGACGTCATCCGCACCGACAGCTCGGCCACTTCCTCGGGTGACATGGCATAGAGATCGTGGATCGTCGTGTTGGGTCGAGTATGGAACGCGTCGCCCCGGGCGAGCAGGACCCAGCACAAGTACTTGTGTAAATCCGGCAGCTCCGAGTTCGCAGGGTCCTGACGACCGCCAGTCAAGTCGATGTACTCGCGTATGTCGACCTGAGTGCCACAGCGAGGCTCGATCAAGACCGACATTTTCTGGCGCTGGCTTGTCACCAGCGTCGTGCTGGTGGTCGCAAAGTATTGTTCGATCTCGGGCGTGATAGGCGTCTTGCCGTAGATCGCACAGCTGTCCGTGTCGAGCAGCGTCACATGGCGCGGGATGTACTGCCGGCGCACACGGGAGGTCGTGCCGTCGGCTCCCACAAGCACAGAGCCTTCCACGACGCGGCCGTTGTCGAAATGAACCTCCACGCGCCCATTCGGCATGATCTCGTACCTCTTGAAGGCCATACCAAACTGGATCTCCACGCCTTCCTCCAGGTCCGACAGCAGCAGCGAGCGAAGCATCGCTCGGTCGCTACTAAACACGTGCTGCGTCACACTTGATCGATGCGCAAACTTGACGGTCTCAGGTGCTCCGCCACCGGATTCGGCGTCCACGTACATGAATCCTGGCAGGAAGTGGCCTGTCGAGCGCAGGAAAACCTCGAAGTTTTCGTGAGAGAGGTTGGCTTTGAGTGCTTCGTAGCCGGAGTTGTTGATCCGCAGTCTGTAGCCCTGCGTGCGGTAGTTGGGCGTCGGGTCTCGCTCGAAGACCGTGAAGGGAATGCCGTGCTTTTTGAGACCCTGGGCAAGGCAGAGTCCTCCAATACCTCCTCCTACGATCAAAACGTAAGGGGCGTTGTTATGATGCTGCGTGGCATCTGGTTGAGGCTTGCGGCGCTGAGGCATCCGGTGATGGTACTCGTAAATGGACGGACCCTCTGAAGATATCGTGGACGCCGTGGAGCTCATGCTTGCCTTGTATGAGTGGTGGCCTCCGTTCGACGGTATACGCACGGGTTCCGAGCCGATGTGATACACCGGCACTCCTCGTTCCTGCTCGTAATGGCCGTCGTGGCTGAGCTGTCGAGCCGAGCCATGGTCGCTGTTGTGGCTCAGACTCGCGCGCGAATATCCTGAGGGCTCAAGATACTGACGTGATTCCCGAGGCTCGTCCGAGATCCCGATGGTCTTCTTGATCCAGCGGATCATCTTGCGGCGCTTGCTTTCATCGACACAGTTACCGTCCTTGAAACGCCGCTGCTCATAGTAGGTCGAGTGCACGTCCTGGCGGTGAGCCATGGTTATCGAGGTAGGTGTGGCGGTAGCAAACAATTGCAAAATGAGCAAACCTGGCATAGGTCTCGAACACAGGAAAGCGTGGTCTCATCTCTTCAGAGCTGGCGTTGTTGGTCGCAAAAAAGGAACCGTTTATGTTCAGCAAGTTGGCTTCAACATAGCGCCGTTCAGCACGCGAGACCATGATCATGGTGATCAGCCATGGACAGTACTTGCATGGTATCCTCTCAGTCGCTCACGACGCCCTCTGAGAAACAAATGGACGGTCGTCTGGCGTTTAACTCCAGACGAGTGTCCATTTGTTTTCTCGAATGGTGGTCAGATGAGTTGATTTTCAAATCAATTTGTCGTATCTTTGCGACCAAGACGTCGCGTCTGCCGGCTTCCAAGAAGCCAGTGGCCACCAAAGGCACGTGCATCGGCCGACGAGACCAGAGCCGTCCAGTTGAGTCACGCGCACGCAAGCGTTACTGATAGTGATCCACCGCAGCGAAAACAGTGGAGACGTGATCCACCACGGCGAAAAAGACGACGGTGATGACGATATTCAAGTCGTTGGACACTGTGATCCTGTGAGACCATGACGAACACTTGAATTACAGAGTGTTATCGAAGTGAGACGTCGCCCTCGTTGACATAGGTGGATCTTTCCCTCAAGTCTGTAGCGGTGTGGGTGAGAAGCTTAGTTTCCATGGCCGGTCAGTGTGTGAGGGGTCCGTACTTAGACTCGGCCTGAGAGCATGGGCTCGTGGTTCGGTCTCAGGCGATGACCTGTCTACTCGTCGTGCCTGTGCTCGAGAGGACTTGACCTTCCTGGAGAGAGTGTGCGATACCGAACGGATCAGCAAGCCAACGTGGAGACAGTCCTTCGATCGTAAATGCTCGCGTTGAGCTTGGACCGAGAAGGCACCCATTCGCCAGAGATCAACTGGACTCTTGCACACACTTTACTTTTTTTGGATCTAAAACAAACGACACACAGCTGTTGTGGGCGACACTGGTCCCGCATAAAAGCTGCATGCAAGTCCAGCGCAGTCCAGTGAATGAAGATTGGAAGGAGAACCAACGACCACCGGTGGGATGACGTCAGATACACTCCCTCGAATCCGACGGTTATGAGAGCGGTCGGCCAAGTTGCCGCTTGAGCAAATTGGTTGCGCCACAACTAGTTCGGACGCACGCAAGATGCCTCTCTTCGATTAAACTGGTCCTTCGCTCCCAACTTTTCGACCGCGGTCCATCAGTTTACACAAGTCAAACATTCCGCATTCTGATAAATATTGTATTTATACATGCTATCTGTTATCATATCTCACAGCTATTGCTGCCTTACCCAGTTGAATTCCCTGGCCAATGATCAAACCTTGGTGGCTGTCGTGAGAGCGCCAGTTCGAGTTCGGGTATGGCTTGCGTGGCGAGTAGTAGCGGATATCCGGGTCGGGTCCCGGAATGAATCGATATGCATATCTGCATCGCCATCGACAACCTACGCCCAACGTTGCTTGGGAGCACTGCTATAAGCCTCGCTAATCCCACCACTACCCATCGATCGCTGCAAGCCACAACTTGAGTTCTACGAACGCGCCCGACTGGCGGCCGACCGTCTCAATGTGCTCACGTGGCATGACCACCAACATAGCCAACATAGCAACAACACGATAGCCGACCATGCGGCGCGTGTTGCGATAGATGGTATTTCATCAGTCCGAGCACGGCGAACGCCCCTGTCTGGTTCGTGGTGGCTCCATTTTGTGTCATTCGGTGGTGGGCGTCCACATTCTCCGTCGCTGCAACTTTCCATATCCAGCTACAGTCATTTACTCTATAACTTCATCTGCAGGAGAGGAGAGTTGTCGCGACGGGCCTTACTCTGCACGGGATCCACAACTCACTGCATTCTCGGTTTCTCTTCTCTTACGTCGGTGGAACGATCCGAGGATCGAAACTCCGCTTGACGGCTTCGTGGTGGACGAATGAGGAAGAATGTTGATGAGTTTTTGTGAGCAACGACAGTGCACCGTGGCCATCATCTACCATGACAGTAATCCAAGTCAGGTTACGAAGCCATAATGTGGGAGAAGTACTGTACCATGAGCGACCAAAGGGTCACGCGTCAGCGGTTCTCATGATGAGCGTGGCCTGAGAACTCTTCCGAAACGAGTATTTGTGTAGCGCCATCTCTTCGTTTTTTTTGTTTTGAAATGTGAGTCTATTGTGTTACAGGAAGTGAACGACTATGGGCTGGGAATACAAATACTACGGAGTATGCAAACGCCGAAGCGCGGCCTAGGTTGGAGTGGAGACTTACCACTGCAGAGAATCACCATGGAAAAGATGCGCTATTCAGACGCGGCGTAATCAGCCATCTTGTGATCACGTCCAGTAGGTGGACACGCCATGTCATGATGTGGAGACGGTCGGCCGCGAGCGATGCATCATATCGCGAAGTAATAGGATTTTAAAAACCACGTCATGTCGTCGGGGTCGAGCAGACGGTTGTCGCTGCCGATAGCGTACATGCTGCGGAAGATCCAGCCAGCATGGCGTTTGATGATGTCTAACCTCTCGGCAGTGAGCGGCTTGATCAAGCAAGGATCTCCTAGCCGACTGAAGACCTGGCCAAGATGGTCGGCAAACGCCCTGGGATGATGTCCGTCGAAGCTGCCCAGAAGTATCTGAAGGAAATGCCTATCATTTCCTCCAACCGTGCCGTCTCGGCAGTGTCGTTCGAAACGTTCCGGATCCATGAGGATGACATTGAGGATGATGTAGCCGACAGGCAGTGACTCGTAGAATCCTGTCCACCCGCCGATGCCGTAGGGTCGTTGATTCTCCCACTCATGCGGATTGAAGAAACGCCATTCTTCGTCCGTCGTCCTGTCGCTCTCAGCAAACTCGTTCAGCGCGCTGGCGAGGCAGCGAGAAAAGTGCGCGAGCTTCTTCTCGTGGGAGGGCGAAAGACGGACTTTCTGGTGCGTTGGATTGTTCTCCGGGAAGAGCATTACGAGCTCGTCGATGATGTCCCACGGCAGCTTATGCGAGAGGTGGCAGGCCATGACTGGTACAGGGCAGGCAAGACGGACTTGGAGAAGTGAGGCAGGGCTGCTGATAAAATAGAGTAGACCGTCAAAGTACCCACGACCATCACCCACGAGCTGAGACTGTTGCAGTGGGTTGGGAATGATGGTGAGGACGGTCTGCCAGCAACAAAACCGTTGAGGTGTGGGTGCAGTTGCTCTTACGGCTGGACAAGACGCCAGGACGCAAAGACGGAGCTAGACTCCGACCGTTGATTGGATTCGGCCGAGAGCAGTAAGCAGCTGAAATAGTGCGCTTCAGGCCATATTAACACAAGTTTCGTGATGCTCAAGAGGGCGAGACTATATCGAACACGCTATTAATACGAGTACAGTTTGATCTTTCTCATTCAAAGCCGCTCTCAAAGAACTGCATTCCTCAGTTAACGCGAATACCTCGACTTACTCCCATGGACTCTGCGTCACCGCTACCAAAAGCACGCCTCAAGCCTGGTGGCAAGTGTCTCAACTCTATCCCAGTACTTGTCGCTGCTCGTGCTGTACATGCAGCGGAACATCATGGCCGCGTGGTCGCGCAACACCTGCGCCGTCTCAGCCGTCAGCGGCAGCTTCAACTTGCGTCCTCCGTCCTCAAAGGCCTGTTCAAGATGGGCTGCAAAGTAGTCCGGATGTGCTCCGTCGCTTTGGCCAAGCAGCACTTCGAGCGTCCAGTTTGGCTCGCCGTTGCGAAGATAGCGAGGCACTATTTTCTCTGGATCCATGAGAATCAGATTGAGCAGCATGTAGCCGCCGGGAATGCTATCAAAGAAGCCAGTCATCCCGCCGAAACTGGATTCTGGCACGCCGTACCACGTTTTCGGATCGTACAGAGCGCGCTCTTCGTCACTGGAGCGGTCGGTCGCTCGGAATTCGTCAATCGCGGCCACGAGACAGCGCACAAAGTGGCGGATCTTCTTCTTCTCTTGATCGTTCGGATACTCCCACTTGACGTAGTGCTCCGGGTCCGGCACGGGGCGACGCAGCGCGATCTCGTGGAGAGACACTCCCACGGGAGCTTGTGCGTGAGGTGGCAGGCCATGGGGAACTTGGAGAATGGCCACGGTCTCTGTCTGGCTGTCTGGCTGTCTGGCAAGAGCCCGACGAATGGACAGTCGCAGGAAGACGGCACAGAACGTTGCTCGAATGTGATTTGATGCGCAACTCAGTACCAGCGAGCCGGATCGATGAGTCCTTGTTCTGACTTCCTGGATGGGATTCAGTTCTCTGAGACCTTGAACGGTGAGCTGCTTTCCATCGTGCTTTGGTGGTCAGCTTCCACCACATTCCTACTATAATAAGAGTTCACGTTACCGTCCTATCCTCTCGCACCACACCGAATTCCAGCCACTTGCATATCATCTTGTGGGTGGCTACGAATTGGGTGCACAAGGCCACAACTCAGCTTGATAGCGTTGAGAAGATTGCTGCTATAGTTTGGAGTTTCCATTTTCAATATTCTCACTGGAAGTCATGTCGGCGCACCTGGATCATAAGATCCCTTGGAGCTCGCTGGTCGAGATGTACGCGGCCGATAAAGAAGCTAAACTGGCCAACTCTCGACACCGACCCACGAAGAAGCAGAAGAAGCAGCTGCAGCACATCGCACGCACGTTCATGCACACTCTCCAAGAGTTCGAGAAGACCCACAACGCGACGGACGAGGAACTGCGTGACTTTGATCCAAAGGAGTGGGGCGATTACGAGTTCCTCATGGGCAACACGGCTATGGGATACTACTCAAGTCTCGTGTGGGGGTACGTCGAGCTGAACGTGCTACTCGCTGATCCCATTCGTATCCAGCCGCTCATGGCACCGAATGGAAAACCGAAGTGGGCGATGATGGTACTATTGGGAGAGAATGATTGCGCGCATCCGCCTGAGCTGTCCGAGCGCCTGCAGCCAGCGTTCGACGCACAAGGTAAGCTGAGGCCACTTACTCCCGACGAGATCGAGATCTTGCGTAAGCATGCTGCTCTTTTGTTCCGTTGCATGTACATCATGAGCGGAGAGAACAAGCTGCTGCTCGAGGAGACGTGCACTCGTCTCTTCTTTGGGTTTCTCGGTTGGAGTCGGGACCTGGACAGTTAAAGAGTCTCTAATCGTTTCAGCCAAATCACAACCCGTACTCTTTATTGAACAACTGAATTCAAGAATGTACCACGGCCAACTCCACAGTGATTGCAAGGAGCTCGACGTTGCGCCAGCCACCGTTATCCCCGCTGTACATGCACCTGAACAGTTTGGCCGCATGGTTGCGCAGCACCTGCACTATCTCGGCTGTCATCAGCCTCTTCAGATCGCCGCTGGGGGTGCTGTCATAGAACCCAATCCACCCGCCAGCACCGTATGGACGCTGATGGGGCCATGTATTCGGATCGTACACAGCACTTTCGTCTTCGCTTGATCGATCGGAAGCTCGAAACTCGTCAATGGCAGCCACGAGGCAGCGCGCAAAGTGCCCAACTTTCTTCTTGTCTTCCGGAGTGAGCTGGAGCCTCGGCGCTGGACGGTTCGGGTCGTCAATCGGTCGACGAAGTGCGATCTCGTGGAGAGAGGCCCACGGGAGTTTGTGAGCGAGATGGCAGGCCATCGTATCAATGACCAAAATCGAGAATGAACTGGATGTCCCTACGAGAGCATCACCACAAAGAACTTTGCCGGAACGTGTGCCAGTCACATATGGGCTGATGAAATGGATGGATTACCTTCAATTTGCAACTGAAACCTCTACTGGCCTTGTTAGATGATATCTCTTATGACGTTGGTGATATTCTGCTACGTTGGTGTTTCAATTCGTTCTACATATTCTCTCGCTCAAAATAGTGTTAGTGAAACGAATGCAGGCCCGGCGTATCGTGCAATGCATCTTGCCGGAGCGTGTGTCGTTGTATCGTCACGCGAGTTTGGTGTGATGAATTAAGCAAGAATATGGTCTATTGAGAGGCCAAGACAATCAGTAATTGTAAGGAGACAATATTCACAATATCGAATGTTCCCTTAAAGTTGTCCAACCCCTGTGGTGTCTCATTCGCAACGACGCAGAACGAACTCCCACATGAAAAATTCAGTTGCTGGATCCTGCGTCCTGGGATATGAGTTTGGCATGGTACAAATCGAAGTGGGACAAGATTCACGCCGATGACACCAGACAGCGAGAAACCGCCCCCCAGGGTCAAAGACTTCTGAATATGAGCCTACTTTTAAAAAAAAACAATACAAATCGGAGTGGGTTCAAAATCTGGAGTTTATTGCTGAGTATCTTGAAACCCTCCATGCATTGGCGACGTCAGCACTTCAGTAATGAAGCACAGCCCACTCCACAGTATTGGCAAGCCGCTCGGCGTCACGCCAGCCTTCGTTGTCACCGCTTGTGCTGTACATACACCGGAACATCATGGCCGCGTGGTCGCGAAGCACTTGCGCCTTCTCGGATGTCACGGGCTGCTTCAGCTGGTAAGGATCGTAATCAATCGCCTACTTCAAGTGTTCCGCGAGTTCGTCCGGATGCCCACCGTCGCAGTGTCCGAGCAGAGCTCTCAGCGTGTAGTTATCCCTGTGGTCTGAGATCATACGTGGAGACATTCGCTCAGGATCCATGAGCAGGAGATTCAACTTCACGTAGCCGCCGCAGACACTGTCGTAGAAACCGATCCATCCGCCAACACTTTGTCGACTTTGATTGGGCCAAGCATACTGGTCATACAACGCTCGCTCCGCTTCGGTGGAGCGGTCTGAGTCTCGAAATTCGTCGATTGCTGCCACGAGACAGCGTGCGAAATGCCCGAGTTTCTTCTTTTCTTCAGTCGTAAGCTCTCGATGGAAGTGGTTAGACACAGACTGGCGCAGCGCGATCTCGTGGAGAGAAGCCCACGACAACTTATGGGCGAGATGGCAGGCCATTGGCGGCAAGGTTGGAAGCACTGGGATGGTCTGCGCATCACAACAGTTTGGTGGACGAACCACAACGAACATTCTTGGAACGCGGAAATCAAACATGGG
This sequence comes from Pythium scleroteichum, assembly GCA_023335855.1. Classification (NCBI taxonomy): domain Eukaryota; phylum Oomycota; class Peronosporomycetes; order Pythiales; family Pythiaceae; genus Pythium; species Pythium scleroteichum. The sequence goes on along the minus strand of JAADVR010000546.1, from coordinate 1,262 downwards.
CCCATCATCACCCAGGACAGTAATCAAATCATATGGTTTCCGATGCGGTCCATCTATATATCGAACCCACGACACAGTTCTCGACGATGATGCAAGTGAAGTCTATTGAGTTCGTTAAGAATCCTAATAGCTTAAGTTCTGCTCACAAGGTGATGTGCTATTCCTCGACATGGCTGGTAACAGAGGTTGCCAGCCATGGACGCAAGTCGTTGTGGAGCAGGACGGAAAGGTCTGCGTCACCATTCCGATTGGTGGGGTGATGAACTTGAGCACTGTGTGTCGAGTCCATCGCAAGGTTGGCGAGCGAATCCGCCATTTTGTTATTCGCACGCAGGTGGTAGGTCCAGCGACCAACCATGAGTGCATCCGCAAGTCGCCTGGCCCGAGCGTAGAGCTTCTTGAGGATGGGATGTTTGGCAGCTGCCCCTGTGAGGGAGTCGGCCCGCACGATGACCGCTCCTGCCCCTCCAGGGCCAGGGTTTCCCCTCGAGCCTCCGTCGAAGAAGAGGAGGTGGACGAGGGAGGTCGAGAGTGACGTCGGGTGGGGAAGAGGGATGGTGTCTCGGAAAGCCGCTTGCAGTTCTCGGATGACCATCGCCTCCTGTTGTGACGCTGCGGAAGCCGCCTCAAGTGTGTTGAGCACTCGCTGACAGGCTGCCTCGTGCAGGACTCTTGCTTAGGTGGAAGTCCAGGGACGCTCGAGGGTTGAGTGGCTGCGACGCCACGCTAATATGAAGACTAGAGTCTCCAGCACTATCTGCTGCCAGGCGTCCTGAAGGATCGGGTACGGGTCATCAAGAGAGTCGCTAGTTTTGGAGGGACCCTGGTGTGTCGAGACAAATTCCCAAATCTGGGGAGGCGTGCGGGGCAACTGGAGGCTGAAGTAGTCGAAAAGATGCGCCACGAGCGCGTCATCCGGGGTCTCCCAGAGACAGACGTGTGTCCACCAGCGATGGACCTGCGCCCAGATCTCTTGAGCTGCAGAGCAGTCCCAGATAATATGGTAGGTAGAACCCCCAGCTGAGCCAGCATCTGGGCAGTGCGGGCAACCACGTCGCTGATGCACTTGGTCCCAGCCAGGTAGGCGCTGGCTTTTGACCTGGTGGAAGAGCAGCCTCTGCCTGCTGGAGCTATGGTGAAACGCATGGATCCCGGCCCATCCAACTGAGTCGAGAGCAAGCCCGAAATCCGTCGACGCGCCCATAGCCGTTGTTTGACGAGCAGCGAGCTCCTCGGCAAGTCGTTCCGTTCGCACGGACGAG
>JAADVR010000545.1:0-23738 GCA_023335855.1 Pythium scleroteichum | reverse complement strand
TGGAGGCTGTAAAGAGACCAGGCGCGATGCCTTCGGTCTCGGCGACCTCAAGCGCCTTGATCTCGAGCATCTTGGACGAAACGGGTACGCCGTCCGCTCGGAGCGAGTTGATCCACCCAACAATCTCTCGCTCCGCAGCAAAAGAGAGTGTTGTCGCATCGCCATAGTGGCGTGTGCGCTTGAAACTGGCGGTGCTGGCGTTGTTAGCCATCAAAGCAATGTGCGTCGCGCTTTGCTTCCACTTTCACATGAGATTACGGACTTGCTGAAGGGGACGGGAGTCGAGGTAACGAAGCGAAACGAACGCAATAGAAGCGCCACACATGTATGCTTGCAGCGCAGCATGCCTCACGTCGTACGGAATCGCCGTGCGCACAAACTTCTTCGGCACTGAATGCTTCCCTTTGATGCTCTTTCTCCCGCCAGTCCCCATCGTGCACAGCGCCGATGAAATCGAAAGTGCGCGGTCTCGTGTGTGGCTGTGAATCGCTTACCTGGCGGAGTTTCCCGCCATTTTGTCCGAGTCGCAGTTCCCAGGTCATCCACTAGTCACAAAATCGAGGGTACAACAGTGTAAATATTATTCAAAAAGCTGCACTCACGAAAAGCCACCATAATACAGGAGCATCTCCAATGAGAGCTCATCGCCAAAGAGATCTACTATAGAGTATATGAAATATTGGTAGAGATGTATTGCATTTCCTTAAGGGTCGAAATATGCCCCCTAAACTGATCTTTTACGTTAGGATGGGAGGGTCAGGTCCACACCACCAAACCAAATTCACACACCCAATGTATGTGACATTTACTGACCATCTGAACCGCGGAGTGACATGGACTCTTATTGTGGTGTTTTCCATGACGAATACCTCAAGAGCGAAAATCTTCTATTGTGGCGGTCTCAATTTCGGGTCGCCCCCGCTCTTGAGATATACAAGTGAGTATTACCCCTCTCTCATCCGAAGTTAGTTCCATTTTCGAAATTGAACCGACTTTTGGAAAAATTGAATGAAGCTATTTGCGGTGTACCCCGTCTCATCTTCGCGAGGGCCATCGCGGAGATCCGCCAGTGACACTCCAGAATCGAGGGCACTGAGTGGCTGACAGCAGACCAATCAGAGTTGCCGACTACTCAAAGTGTTCTCAAAACGTGGAGTTTCGGTTCCGCCTCCACGGTGCGCTCTCTCTCTTGCACACGTCAGAGCAACCCTCAGCACTTCCTGAACCTCATTCCGGGACTTCCGACGGCGCCCGCACCCACAGTTGGACCCCAGAGGCGGAACAGCGAACAGTTGCTAATACCATGACTCGCCCTCGAGCTATTACGAGCATGTCGGTGGCCATCCTGTACTTGCTACTCGCTGCGTCGGCACTGAGCGTGGCCGTGGCCACCACGAAGACCAAGGATGATATCAAGAATGTGTCGTCCATCAACGTCTACGACATCCTCGCGATCATAGTTATGGGATTTGGATTGGCCATGGCCGCTTCTGGCGGCGTGGGTGGCGGCCCGATCATCGTGCCACTGTTAGTGCTGGTCATGGGTTTCGACATCAAATACGCCACTCCAGCGTCCAATTTCATCATCATGGGTGGTGCTGTAGCAAACGCGATCTTCAACCTCCAGAAGCGACACCCGTTTGTGGATCGACCTCTCGTGGATGCTGACATCTGCATGGGCATGATCCCAGCTATGATGGCTGGGGCTGTAATCGGTGCTTTTTTGTCCAAGCTTTTGCCGTCTTATATCATCTCCATTCTCTTCGAAGTTGTGCTGTCGGCATCCGGCTTCCGCACGATGCAAAAAGGTATCAAACTCCATAAAGCAGAGGTCGCCAAGAAAAAGAAAATGCAAGAAAAGGACGAAGAAGATAAACTAGCACCTCCAGAGGACAACTCGACAAGCCGAGACTCAGATTTGCAACAGGTAGCAACGTACGCGGAGTTGAGATCGCCAGTCGTGGCAGTCGGCGTTGACGAGCCAGCAGACAAGACTAAAGAGGAACAGCTCGCTACGCTCATTGAGAACGATCGCCGATTTCAGTGGAAGAAACACGCGTTTGTGTTTGTGTGCTATCTCGGGATCATTGCTGCGAGTATCGCTGGGGCGGAATCCGACTGTGGTAGTGTGACCTACTGGGTTATCCTGTGGGCGGAAATTCCGTGGGTCTTCTGCTTTACCCTTCTCTTTGTTGTTTACATGCGCAAGCATCAAGCTTACAAACGATCCCTCAACTTTCCGGTTGCCGCAGGAGACATCTATTGGACGACCAAAACGGTCGTATACTTTCCTCTTGGGTGTGTGTTTGCCGGCGTTGTTGCCGGCCTCTTCGGTGTTGGCGGTGCAATCATTACTGGCCCATTACTTGTCGAAATGGGGGTCGTACCTGAAGTTGCTTCTTCAACCAGTGCTCTCCTGGTGCTCTACTCTTCGGCAGCTGCTTCTGCAAAATTCGCTTTGTTCGGCATGATCAAGTACGATTGGGCCTGCATGCTGTGTGCTTTGGCATTCTGTGTGACGATCGTGGCTCAGGTTTACATCGGCGGTTACGTGCGTCGTACTGGACGTCAGTCTATCATTGTGTTCTGCATCGGAGCCACGATCTGTCTCGGAGTGTGCCTTATGCTCTACTCTGTCATCAAGTCAGTCATTGATGATGCGGGCAAACCATTTACCGTTGATTTTTGCAACAACAGAAAGTAGATAACTCATCAATCACAAGCTCGGTTATTTCTGAGTGAGGTCGGAGGACTTTTCCCAATAACATATCCGTCGTGCCTTGCGTGAACCACATTATGTAGTATCATGTGAAGGTCATGGGTGACTCGTATCTTCTCCAGATCTGTACCTAATCTCAACATTGTCCCCTGCGCCACGGTTCCACAGCATTCGGATCGCACCAATAAACTCTGAGAAGCTGTGGACGTCGATCGTGCCGTTGAAGCGATGGAGCTTCTCGAAGACTTCCACTTTCGTTGGGACTGCAACCGCTTGACGGCGCTTCTTCGCCAAGAGCTGGACCTTGGAAGGCTTCTGGAGCTCTGTCTTTGCGCGATGTGCGCCAGTGACTTGTGGTGGCAAGTTGCCGACAATGATCACCGAGCCGGAGCCACTAACCTGCGAATGAGCAGCCTCGCTCGCGCGCAATGCCACGTCGCCACTCCCAGCAACGTTTACAGACGCGTGAGATGCAACAAGGTCGCGGGCGTCGACAGAGCCGGAGCCTGCAAGGGAGATCTTCGATTCACTACAACGACCTTCCGAAGACGCAAGGTTGATAGAGCCAGAGCCGGACACAGAAGCATGCACTGAATGGGCGGCGAAAGAGGTTTCAGTCACGAGACTGACGTCCCCGGAGCCGGCCACAGCCAACGCCAAGTTGGATGCCATGAGATTATCGCCAATGGTGGTGATCGAGCCAGATCCGCTGACGGAGGCAGCAAGCTCACGGCTTGTCTCAATGCCTAATGCAGCGATTTGCATGTCTTAACTCCCCGCAGTCGACAGTTTGATTTGTGGCGCTGAGACGGATCCAGCAAATACACGAACATTGCCAGACGACGCAGTCTTCAATTCTAGCTTTTCGTGTAATTCGATCGACGCCGCGACGAGCTGGATGTCTCCGCTACCAGCGAGATCCAGAGAGACTGATTTGACGTTAAGATTCGAGTGTGTCGTCGCGAACAGGTCGCCGCTTCCAGAGAGTCGCATTGACACGTCCGCCTGAGGATCATACGAGTCCAGAACCAGATCTTCCAACACCACACTGCCACTGCCACGCACTTCAATCGAGCGCAGCGCGCTTGCAGTTGGCAGCGCGACTTCGGTCAGGATATGGTGATGTCCACGAAGAGAAGACTTGAGCCTGACTTCCAGGCCCGTGGGTCCGTACTCCACGACTTCAAAGGCCTCGACGGAAGCTCTATCATCGGAGGATATCGTCACGGACGGAGCAACACGGTCGCTGCAGGACACGAAGGTGACGCCGGGTGTGTTCACGACGAGGTGGTCGATGGCGAGAGACGTTTTGGTCACCTGCTCGAGCGAGAACGACTTCTCAAACTTCTGGCGCGGTGCGATGGGGTTGGCAGTCTCCTGTGTCGTCTTCTTGCGCACGTGATACGCCGCAAAGGGCGACGCGGCGGCGAGGGCGGACTTCATGGCGTGGTGCTTGGTCGCGAGCCTCGAGAAGAACATGCGCACGATGCAGCTTGTTGGGGAATGAAGACGCCAACTCGCCATGGAGATACGGTAGTACAAACACTATGATCAGAGTGAATGCAATCGCAACCATTCCCAGCTACAGCAGCCGTCATTCCGAAACTGAACAGGCACTTCGTATCCGTTAATGGTTGGAACCGTTATGTGTTGGAATTGTGGGACAATCCCATACTGCGTGCTATCCACAGATTTAGAACGTCCCACTTCTTGTGGCGTGGTGTCGTTCAACTCGCTAACGACGGCAGTCAGGGAGCCGAACCGTAGGCATGAGCTTCCAGGGTGCGGTCGTGCGCAGCGTCCGTGCGCGCGTGCGCTTCGCCGCTCGCCGTGTGCCAGCCATCGCGCGCCATGCGGTGCGTCAGCAGTGCTGTCACTCAGCGTCTCGTCTCTGACAGCCCTCGACTCGTGACAGAGCCTCCTCCCCACCACGTCGATCCGCACGCAGGTGTTGGGTCAGCGTTCCGCCGTCGCTGCCCTCGCGCAACAGCGGTACGCCCGTGCGTGAGGCGTACATGTGGTAGTGGATGACGTGACTAACTCTATGTTGAAGATTGCCGATGATGGCTCTGGCGCGTTCGTTCTCATCCGGTGAGTAGCAAGTAGGGCTGGATGCTATCTGGCAGACCCGCTGAATATGCTTGTTTTGGACACGTAGCCGCGGGCGATGTTGTCCCTGTTCCTTCAATGGGCGACTCAATCTCGGAAGGCACGGTCGTGGAATGGCTCAAAGGTTAGCAAGTCGTGACTGATATTCGAGATCACTGCAGCTAACGTTGGAGGACGGTTGGCAGCTCCTGGTGATCGCGTGGAAGTAGACGACGTCGTCGTGGTTCTTGAGACCGACAAGGTACGCTTTCAAGCGACCTATGTTCCGTCTAGCACGTCTGAAGATGGAATGCTGAACGCCAGGTCAGCGTGGATGTGCGCGCGCCATTCGCCGGTGTGTTGAGCCAACAGCTTGCTGCTATCGACGAGAGCGTGCTTGTCGGAGCTCCCTTGTTCGCGGTTTCGAAGTCTGCGGGTGGTGCTGCGGCTGCGTCTTCTCCAATGTCGGCACAGTCATCAGAGTCTGTTGAGGTTGCTTTAAGTGCTTCAAATGTCGGATCGGGAATTGAAGAGTTGGTGACGGTGAATGTCCCGTCGATGGGCGATTCGATCTCAGAAGGAACGATTGTTACTGTCCTAAAGAGTGAGTACCGCCCGTTTCGCAAAGGACTCGCGTAAATCTTTCTGACTTATTTTTCTTCATTAGACGTTGGGGACTTCGTGAAGGCGGATGAACCTGTCCTCATTGTTGAGACGGACAAAGTCAGCGTCGATGTAAACGCACCTTTCGGTGGCCAGGTGACAAAGCTCCTGGCTAACCTTGAAGAGGTTGTGCAAGTTGGAGCCCCATTGTTCGTGCTCGATAAGGGAGCAATTGGTGCTCCCGCGGACAGCGTCGTGTCTAGTTCGCCCTCGCCGGTTGCAACTGCTCCCGTGGCTGCTGCGGTGCCGGCACCCAAAGCACCAAATGCTCCTGCGACAGCTGCGGTGACAACTCCAACTACTCCCGCCTCAGCTCCGTCTTCCGGTCTGCGTTTCAACCGCAACGAGACCCGCGTGCAGATGAGCGTGCTCAAGGTCCGCGCCGCGCAGCGCCAGAAAGATACTCAGAACACGGCTGCCATGCTGTCCACTTTCCAGGAGTGTGATCTGGGCAACCTTATTGCGCTTCGTGAGGAGCTTGGCTCTGAGTTCGAGAAAACCCACGGAGTGCCGCTTGGATTCATGTCAACGTTTTTGAAGGCTAGTGCGCTGGCCTTGCAGAAGGTCCCTGCCGTCAACTCGTGTAAGTATGATGTCCTTATGTAGTCTGCAGATGCTACTCACTGACTCGTGTTGTGACGGTCGTGCATAGTCGTTGACATGGAAGCGAAGGACATCGTGTACAACGAGTTTGTCGACATCAACGTCGCCGTGGCCTCTGAAAAAGGGTACGTCGATCTCTTTGAACTTTTTTTCTGTAGTGATTCCTGAAGCCTTGGAATTGTTAGTGTGGTCGTCCCGGTGATTCGCAACGTGGAGAAGCTCAGCATTGCGGACATTGAGAAGACCCTCGCGTCGCTTGGCGAGCAGGCGCGCAGCGGTACCCTGGCTCTTGAGGATCTTGCGGGCGGCACGTTCACGGTCTCGAATGGCGGTGTCCATGGCTCGTTGCTCAGCACCTCGATGCTTACGTCTCCTCAGTCGGCCATCCTCGGCGTTCATGGCGTCAAGATGCGTCCTGCAGTTCACAACGGCCAGGTCGTCCCGCGCCCAATGATGTTCCTATCGCTCACATACGACCACCGCATCATCGACGGTCGGGAGGGCGTGACATTCCTCAAGAGCATTGCTGACGCTGTTGTCGACCCACGTCGACTGTTAGTCAACCTGTAGAACTCCTCAACGGAAGTTGTGGGGCCGTTCGCTCCAAAAGGAATGAGCACATTGCCAGCCTGGTCAAATGAATCTTGCTTTGACTCTCATTCTTGTCTGTTACAAACCTTTGTTACCGAGTGTATACCGTATACTTCAGATTGGACTAGTATACAAAGTCCTTGGAGGCGACGAGATGCCGCTCATGCCAGGCTCCCCGCGGCCCGATGCGGCCGGCGGTGACGACGGCGTCTACCGCTCCATCTTCCAGCAGCCGCAACTCGAGATCCCCGCCATCGCGCCGTCCTACGCGTGGTTCGAATTCCTGCTGCATCCGGATGCCCTGCAAACCCACGTGAGTCGACCGGATCGCTGAGTCTCGCTCGCTGACTCACTCTTTATGTTGCAATGTGCCTCTCAGCTCGCGACCCTGCGCCACCAGCAAGCGCACGGATCGCACAGTGCGACGTCCGCCATGGAGCTAGTTCGTGAGTTCCTGGACCAGGCCCAGCTCGTGGCTGACGAAGGCAATGGGCGCAACAACAGGTACCACGCGCTGCTGCGTGTGGCTGCCCAAGTCGCGCTGCAGATGGAGATCCCCCTGGCTGCAATCGAGAACCAGCTACCAGCTCATTTTCAGCGTCTCCTTCTGGACGGGATCCTGGACTTTGCCGAGTCCAAAGAAACCACTAGCAACGTTGGGATCACAACTGCTCAGGCTCAGTTGCTGCATCAGCGGTGGACTCTTCGAACTCTCGTACGCGAGTCTCAAAATGGGTATCTCACATCGACCAACAAGAATGACGCCGAAGAGCAGATGTCCGGCTTCCAGGTAGCGCTTAGCGAGCTCGCGCATCAGCACCTCCAGATCGCGCAGCGTCTCCAGCGGACTCTCGCCGACGACACACGCAACGACATCGCGCCACAGATCCAGTTCGACGCCTTCTATGACCTCGCGGTCTATTTTTTCAGCTTTAATGCGTACGAGAAGGCGTACGAGTGCTTCAGCCGCGCGTACGAGCTAGTGGAAGATCACAGCGACGTTCTTACCGAACTCCCACAGATACAGCGATCTAGTCTCGAAGGGTACCTCGCGGCATGCGAGTCTGTGCTAGAGAACCGACCCACAGGAGACGCGGATACACATGAGGAAACTGCACGAGTAGATGGCCGCTTCGGCGGGGCAGCCATCGATTTTGACGATCTTGTGGATAACGTCGAAGACCCAGTGTTGGAAAGTCTTCTTCGTGGTGGTGCGAAGCGCCAACGGGAACACTATCGCGTGGTAAACGACCTTCAGGGTTTCTTCAGTGCTGCGTACGCAGACGGCTCATCAGTTGCTGAATCGGCTACCCTATGTGCATCGCTACGCCATGGACTTCTGCGGAAGACTGACGCGAACGGACTACCGACTGACCAAGCCAGCGCACGAAACCTGGTGGTCTTCCTGATGCTTCACAATTGCTGGGACGCACTCGCGCATTGGCGAGGTCTCATCTCAACGGCACATCCTCTCCGATCGATGTTGGAGTTTGCCATCGCTTGTGGTACCTTATTCCAGTACTTCGCATCCACAACAGGAACCTCGCCGAACGACTCGGAATCCCGCAAAGACTTCGCTGTAACCCGCTGCAACAAGATTCTCAGCGAGTTGCTTTCGAAACGTCGAGAGTTGCTGCAGGACCTCAATATCCGTGTCAGCGACGATGGCGACAACAGCGGTACTGCTGCCACCAACGAGATCGGCGCGTTGCTGATTGATCTGCCTCTCTGGATCTTGGACACGATCGTTTGTGTTTGCGCTGGACTTCTCCATCGCTCGTCTATGCGCAATCTCAGCGATCACCGAGTGTCATTTGACTTAAATCCCTACGGCGATGTAGCTCTGCTGGTGGCATTAGGTCCAGAGCTCGCAAAGAAAAAAGCCACCTCCGACTCAAATGCCGCAGTGGAAGATGATAGCGCGGGCGATGACGGCGCACCAACAGCTCAGCTCGCGACCACTGCATTCTTGAAGGCGGCTCTGCCCGAAATAGTGTCGCTTCACGCTCGAGGTGTGCAGTGTTTGGTTCGTCGGTGTCCGAGAGAACCACGATGGCACAGCGCGCTGGCTGATCTGTGTCTCTTCCCGATTGTTCGGTCCAAACTGCCTTCTCTTTCAGGTGCGTGGTTCGCTAGACCATGCAGCGTCCCCCTAACTAACTGGCCCTGTGGCCATGGTAGACCCACGAGCTGCTCTCTGCGGATACCTCGCGGCCGCATCCTTGGCCACCAACTACTTCTGCGACGACGTGTCTGTCGTCGACATCATCGACCAGAGCTCGCTCGTGCGACTCGTACGTTCCTCTCGTGAATCCTTGAGTGGGGTTCTCTACTGGACTAATGCAACTCGAACAGAGCCAATGCCTCGTCAAGACTGGTGCCCACGTCGCCGCCGCTGTGCTCTACCAGTGCTTCGCTCCTGAGGAGGCCAAGTACGGCCTGCGCGTGCTGCAGATCGCGCCCGAGTCCCACGACACGGCCTTCTTCCAGTACTTTTGGGCGCTGCCCTTTCTCGAGCTGCTCGTGCATCTCCACTCAAACCCCAAGCACTTCAATGCCAAGTACGTTCCACACATTGCGGGTGCCGTGAGAGATACGAACTGACGCGTCGTTATGGTGTCAGACACGTCACGCTGCTCACGCACCTCATCCAGTCGCCGGAGCTTAACGGTTCAAACCCAGGCGCCGTCCAGAAAGAGGTGGAGCAGCGCATCCTGCGCTGCTACTTCCGCGATCTCTGCAAGCTCTACCTGGGCTAGGCCGTGACGTCATGCGTTTGCGTCATGTTGGTGGTAGGAATAATATCAGTATGCGACGGGTGGTTGCTGGAACACGTTTAACGCGCGAGCCAATCAGCGTCCTCGAAAGCGCATCCTGTTTGTCACTTGTGGGCCAGGTCATCGGCGGCGCTGTGACCTCCCCACGCATACTTTGGGCTAGTCATCAGGTCAACGTTCGCCAACATCCTTTAACGCCCTTCAGAGTCTCCGCGTTGGCCTCACCTTCCATTTCGGAATCTTCTCTCAAGGTCCCAAGCGTTCCCCAAGCCCCCCTCTCCAACTGGTAGCGTGCCTGCTCCGATTGCTTGTAGCGTAGGAGATGCATGTGCGAGAAGCGATGGCATTCACTAACGGACACACAGCGAGGGGTGCCACGGCAGCCATGGACCAGTTCCATGGGTGACTGGCTGAGATCATACCCTTAGAACCTGATCCGGCTCGTACCGGCGGAGGGACTGCTGATAATGACTTCTGTGGTTGTGTCTGCGTACGTGGGCTCAGTCGATCCGATGTACGCCATTGCCAAGACCTTCGTCCAGCGCGCGGCCGCCACGCGCTCGTTCGCCACTGTCGGCCCGCACGCCAAGCTCTTCCGCGCGGGCAGCGCCCACGCGCCGTCGGCCGGGTGGAAGCGAGAGCAGAGCGAACGCACGACGCCCTTTGACAACTACTCGTTCGCGTACGTGGCGTCGACCGAGTGTGCGTCTCGGAACGCAAAAGGTATTGAGAGTAGTGGCTCCGTGTGATGCAATACAGACCAGTCAAGGAAGCCGAGGTGTCGCGCGAGATGACGACGCGGTACATGAAGGATATGTACGACTTTGCCGACAGCGACGTGATCATTGCTGGCGCTGGCTCGGCTGGCCTTGTGGCCGCCTACGAGTTGTCCAAGCACCCCAACGTGAGCGTGGCGCTCATCGAGCAGAGTGTGGCGCCCGGCGGCGGTGCCTGGCTGGGCGGCCAGCTCTTCTCGTCGATGATCGTCCGCAAGCCAGCCGACGTATTCCTCGACGAGCTCGAGATCCCTTACGATGAGAAGGAACACCACGTCGTGATCAAGCATGCCGCCTTGTTTACGTCGACCGTCATGTCCAAGTTGTTGCGTGCGCCGAACGTCAAGCTCTTCAACGCCACTGCCATCGAGGACTTGATCGTGAAGCAAGGCCGCGTCGCCGGCGTCGTCACCAACTGGACGCTGGTCACACTCAACCATGGCACACAGAGCTGCATGGACCCCAATGTCATGGAAGGCAAGGTACTCATCAGCGCGTGTGGTCACGACGGCCCCATGGGCGCGTCCGGTGTGAAGCGCCTGCAGAACATTGGCATGGTTGACCACGTGCCCGGTATGGGCTGTCTCGACATGGGCACCGCTGAAGATGCCATTGTGCGTGGCACCAAGGAGATTGTTCCCGGTATGATCGTCGCCGGTATGGAAGTGGCTGAGCTCGAGGGAGCTCCTCGCATGGTCAGTGGCGACTTCCTTTTCTTCTTTTCTGTTTGGCAAACCCACTAACCGTGCGAGTGCGTAGGGGCCAACTTTCGGTGCGATGATGATCTCGGGTCAGAAGGCCGCGCACTTGGCGCTTGAGTCGCTCGGTATCAAGAGCAACATCCGCGTGCCAATCCTTGGCGAGGACGATTCGGTCGCCAAGGCGGCGTAAGCGATTTCTAGTGCCACACTGCACTCCAGTCCAGTTTCTGCTGCATTCAAGTTTCGTCGCGTGAGACGCGTCAGCAATCTCACATTCACATGGAGGGTGCTTTGGCCCTCGACCAACTCATTTTTTCTTCGCTTTTCTTCTTTCTCGCTCTATCCGCTCCATGCGCTTAGTGATCGCTACGTTGGGGTTGGCCACGACGCGAGATCCACTAGTAGGAGTCTGTGGTGCTACGACAGCAGCTCTATCAGGCACCGGCGCCAACTGAGTCTGTTTGGTAGCCGTCGCCGGACGTGGTTCCTCAAGTGCTTCTTGCATGAAGTTTTCTATCTTCTCGAAACGCTGCAAAATCATTTTCTCCTCCTCCAACTGTTCCCACGACGGATAAGGTGGGTCGAAGAATGCTTTGATCAAGACTAGCACCTCTCGTCGCCAGCTCTCGATGGTAGGGCGAAGGGTCAAGAGCTGGGCAATGCCGTGGGCGAATTCTTCTTCGTCCTTAAAGCTCTCAAGATTGCCACGCGGCAGTGTCGCGTCGCGGATCGATGTTGTTGCGGACTCCCATGTGGCTTGATACTCGGCCATGACGTCCTTTTCACAACTTTCAATGAGCTCGCTAATCGGCTCTCGAATCGAGCGAACAAGTGAGTCGACGGCGGCCTCGGCTGACTCCGCACTGGTAAACAGTGCTATTTGCTTTGCATGAAACGGCTGCGGAGCAGCTACCGCAGCATGGAGCCGCTGTTCCATGAGTTTGGCCTCGTCGGCTGTCTTCCCCGATGTCTGAGCCAAGCGCCAGCGCTTGAATAGACGCACGAGCTGGTCCAAAATCACGGCGACATCGCCCATACCGGAGATCAGCAAGCAGTGCGCATGCGTGACCCGAACAAACTCTTCTTTCCACTGACCAAGCAGCACAGGCTTGGGTCGCGTCCGCTTCCTCGGTCTTACGAGCAGCATCGGTTTGACGGCATTGCGCCTTTGATGCGTCAACTCGTGCTCCGGGTCGTGAACCCATTGCACCGTTACTGTGAGCGTTCCATATGAGCGAGGTGACTCGTGGATATCCTCACCATGCAGTGTTAAGTCGGCTGTGACGCACTTGCCGTGCACAAGAGGGTCAATGGCCGCAGTTGCGAGCCCTATAAAGTCACCAGTTGACGAATCCTTGATGCCTTCGGCTTCGTTTCTATCATCTGCTTCGACTTCGTCCCTCGCAAGCGACTTCACAAAGTCTCGGTCATAGACACGAAAGCGCAGCATCGGTTCTCGCTGCTGACGTGCATAACGCCGCTCATGGTCGGCAAACGTGTAATGAAGTCGGAAGTCCTCGTGCCACTGAGGGCTCAGAGTGTTCATCTTGACGCTCGTTTGGCCCTTGACAACGATATCACCGTCGCGATCGGTAAACTCCACCACAACGAACGGGTCGCTCGTGAGCAAATCCATTGCCCGCAGTCGTGAGGCCTTCTCAATGAACACATGGAGACAGTTGAGTTGCCGCTTCCGCTCTGTCTCTGCTCGCTCACAGATTCTCCGCTGAGCGGCGTGTTGCTCGCATACCAGCCCGTAGGCACTCCGCAGAAGTCCACGCAGCCGGCGCTGGCGACGACGGCGTCGTTGATACGCGCGAAAGGCATCCTGGACTACCAGCACATGGTACATCGTGGACTCATCCGCCACCATCGCGTACGTTGATGGCTGATCAGTCGTTCCCACAGTAGGAGCCCCCCCATTCTGGTTGTCTGCAAGGCTGAGGAACTGCATCACGTGTTTGCGCGGATTGAAAACTGCGACCCATTGACCAGGATCCAGGTCGTGCAAGCGTCGCTGCAGTTTGCAGTGCTGCGCCACGCGCGACTTCATTTCAGCCGACATGACCACCACGCGTCTGGGCTGCAAGGGGTCGTAACTGCTAACCACGATACCCTCGTCATCTTCCCACTCGAGAGGTTCACGGATGTGCGGCTCACTCTCGACGGACTGAAACCTCTCCCAAGTGTCCTCATTGAAGTAATAAACGCTGCCGTCGCGTCGTCGCATCGCAATCCAATGCGACGACGCTGGAGTTTGCTTGGCCAGCTCGCTGGCTAAAGGCCATTCGGAGAGATTTCCTGGCTCAAGAAGCTTCGACATAGCGCTTAGACGCTTTTGTGGTGCCGTGACGCTTGAGTCTCCACTCTCAAGCATACCCTGGTAGATCATCACCGCCTCTTCGAGTAGAGGTTTTGCATGACTTGCCCATGCGGATCCCATCGTCGCGCGATAGCATGCCGCAAGACGTTCTAGATCCATAGCATGTTCAATGGCCGCCGTTGAAGTCACCATCGCCGTTGTGTTGGTGCTGATGGCACGTTGCAAGAACCAAGCAGCAATGGAGAACTGCTTGTCTTCCTCCCACCGTTGCGCGAACCATCGCCAGATCCACGGTGTCTTGACGAAGCGTTCAAGATCGCCGTGGAGGCACGCCTTGATTTCGGCAAGGTCCCAGTTCCCTCTCACCTCGCGCCTTCGATGTCGAGATGTGTTAGCGCTCTCTGATACTATCGACCTCATCAGAATCTGAAAACCGAGGCGGATGCGAGGACGCTTTCCCGACGTGAGACCGCGGACATCATCTTGACAAACGAGGTTGTACCACTGAGGTTGCTTCACGCTGGTGCCGTTGCTCAAAAGGTCTTCCATGTGAAGCTGCACATATCCAAGAATGAGGTCGCCGCCGCCTTTGAGTGCCTGTTGGCGCAGCCTCGTTGACCGGTTCATGACAGCAACTGTCAATCGTGCTTTGGAGGAGCGAACGGCGACCTCCAAATACTCGCTCCAGCTTGGAGACCACTGGTTCATCCAGGTTGCTGGAGTTAGGGTTGAAACCTGGGTTTTCTCGCACTCTACGCATGCAAATGGCCTGTTATGGAGCATATCCCGCACTTCGACGTCCATCGTTTCACCGGCAAAAACGCGAACCCCCGTAAGCTTGCGTTGGAGTTGCCTGGTCTTTCTCTCCTTTTCATTCTCCGCTGTCAAGACGCCCAACAGCTTGCGGTGGAGCTCATCATAGTCGCTCCACGCGTTCGAGTAGGCTAACTTGTCGTTGCTCAGTTCACTCAGTCGCTCCCACAAAAAGCCACGTACAAAAATGAGCTCCTCGAGTGAAAAATTGATGGGAAAGCGGATAGAAGCTCCTGGCCAGCGAATTTGCTTGACGGATACTCGAAAATGTGGTCCCAACGCACGTAGCGTGCGCAAAGCGATGAGTTCATCCATCAGATCAACAGCCCTGCGAGCATAGGCTGCTACGGACGCATTACTGGAGTGTGCGACCGATTCCTGACTGTAGAGGAATACTAATCGGATGAGAAGTAGCTCTTCAAACGCAGTGAATGCCCAGTTACGGGGTTTAACGCTGCGCAATCGCCCGTAGAGACTTTCTAACACGTTTATCACATTGTTGCAAGTCATCGCGGGCCATCGATAGAGAATCTCCGCAATTTCAAATGCGACTTGAAATGGTATGTGTTGCCAAGACAGGAGCACCCGATCTACAGATAACGTGGCGGAAGATGCTGACACCCCGCCGATTCGACCAATCGCGGTAATATGTGAAGAGTAAGCAACCAAGCCGTCAAGATGACCAACAGCATTTGAAGTATGCTGGTATCGATCAGACAGTCGTACGATGCCGGCAAGCGCAAGTTCGACATGCTTGGTTTCGAAGTAGCCATTCGCAAGATAAGCCTTCATGTGGGCGCGTACGAGCGACCGCAGGAAGAATTTGTCAACGACGTTTTCGTTGATCGATTCGTCCTGAATCCTTTGAAGAAGCAAAGCCTCACAGAAGGGGTGGCCCCGTAGCAGCGACGAGCAGCTATCGAATGACCATGCTTTGATCGCCATGCGTTCGATCTTTCCGACCCGCTCTAGCTGATGCGAGAATGAATGGCGGTATGTGCCAGCCCGCGATACGGCGCGCTGAATAGCTAAATAGTTGCGATTGAACGCTTTGGGTAATCGGACACTTTCGATTCCTGCTTGCTGCATCGCTAGAGCAGCTTCAACGTGTCGTTGCAAATTAGCTGCCGCTCTCCCTACGCTGAAAAATAACTCCGCTCTCAGAGCTCGATCTCTTGATGTCACCAATCCGTCACGAGCAACAAAGCAAGCCATCTCATGTGCTCCAGATGCTTCGAGTCGTACGGCAAACAGTTGGCACAACGCACCCCAGCAGTCGTTGCGACGAGTGGGCGCCGACGATAGACGCCAGTCCCATTGTTCCCAAGAAAGCAATAGTGTACGACGCTTAACTCGACACATCTCATCCGGAGTTAGCTTCTTCTGAAGAGGTGGAACATGAACATCTCGCCGAATGCCTCTTGTCCATTCGATTCCTGCGGCGAGAGGCAACTGCTTGACGAGTTCGTGAAGAGCGAAGTGATAAATGCCTTGCAGTTTCTTCGTGTGATAGAGCCCGTCGTTTGAATGGATTCGCAACGAGGAAATCCTGCACGGTTCACTGCTGAGCTTGACTTTGAGCAAGAGCTTCACAGAACTTGTCTGATCTGCATGAGTTTGCTCTTCGTGATGCAACAAAAAGGATCCAGGGGGCTTGTCTTCGAGGCGCTCTATCGCGCCACGAGAGCTCATTGGACGATGATAGAAACCAACGCCAGGCCACAGTTCGATCGCTTGGTAGCACCGTTGCACCCAAACTTCAGCTTCCGAGGAGATACCTGGACAATAAAGTAGTAGAAGCCCTGTGAGGAAATGCAGGTCCAAATCACTGAAACCTGCATAATCTCCACCTTGACATGAGGCAACAAGCTTCTGTACGTAAGTCAGCCCAGATTCGTATTCTCTCTCGCGTAGGTACAGCGCTGCAGTGGCCATGAGAAGCTGACCACGCCATAGAGTGAGATCACGGGCTGTTTGCGAGGCTGTTGTGGTAGCGAGCATATCCATTTCATCTAGAACTTCAATGCAGAGTGAAAGAGCAAGCTCAGTTTCCTGAGTCTTGCTTTGACGTAGTCCACTCGACAAGTACATGCACTGAGCTAGGCTGACTCGCGCATATACACCAATATCCTCTAGTCGTGCAGCCGTCGTCAAGGATGTGGGCATAACTCGACCTTGGATGGCACTATCGTGCACGTACGCTTCAAAACCAAGCCGTGCTTGTTTTAGGTGAAGCGTGTCGCCGTTCGAGTGGAACGAGAACCAGTGGGAGAGAGCAAATACAAGCCAAAATCGAAGTCTCTCGATACCGGGAGGCAAGGTCGATTCATCACGCGACAGAGCCGCTGCTGGTGGTGAGCAGCAGCGGTTGGCCCTTCGGAAATTTCCCGCAACAGAATCAAGTGTGGTGCAACTGTGCAAAGCATTGGTCCCAGTCGGAATAACACGCTGGGGATGCGAACACCATTGAAGTCGACGTTTGTGATCGCTCTCATCCTGAAAGATGCCTTGACGGAAGCAACGTTCGAGATATACAGCAGCCAAAAGATATTCACCGTTCTCGAAAAGCCGGTACCCTCTGGACGGGTTCTTGTACAATTGCTGGAGTTGATGCCGCCCAACAAGTACTCTGAACTGGCCCCTCGCCCGCCTGCCACGAAACGTTCTCTGGATTTGTAGAGCCGCGTGATTTATCACGACATGCGAGGCATGCTCCACAGCTTGGACCTTAGTGGCGGTGAAGAAGTCAACTGCAATTCGATTGGTGCGCATGCGTTTCACACGCTGCTTCGATATGATACAGCGGCACCAGCACTGAAGTCGTACTGCCGCACGTCGACGCCTTAGTCGCCGCACGAGCCGCTTGGCGATCCACGCGCGATACACTGTTTGGAGCCGGGTGGCGGCTTGCGTCTTTCTGTGGACTTGCACCAACTCCCAATACGTGCATCGCGCTAGATACTTGCGAGCAAGACTCTGAATGGAGCTCATCGCAGCCTTCACTATCTCACGCCACAGCAGAGTCCAGAGCCGACAAGTCTTGAGCACGGGCGTGTGGACAGTTTGCAGGATTGCTGGCGCAGGGCGACGAAGGAATCGACTTCTGCAGCGAATGATGAGGTGGAAGCAGAGCCAGGTCGCAAGCCGAAACCGAGGAAGCAGGGTATACGCACTGCGGAGGGTCAATAGACGACTATCTTCTCGACGAAGACGCCGGATACAGTTCTGCGCAGCTATTAGAGGCCGCGTGTCGGTGCGCTGCAGCGTCTCGATCACCACGCAGAGGTCTTGTCGGTCGCGCGCGAGCCAAGCCGCCATCTCCGCTTGTTGCTGCCACACCGCACGCACGAGCCGCTTCCGCAGTCGCACGGTAGCGGAACAGCGCCACGCACTCTGCACGACGAGAGCAGCGCTCTCTCGACTGACGCGGCGTGCGTGCGCGGCGTCGCTCTCGTAGTCGGGACGCAAGGGGTCGAGCTGCCACCGCAGCCGGCTGCGCTGCACAAACTCGCCGCTGTGCATGGCCAGGACGTGCTCCTGAGCGAGAGACGTGAGGGTCTGCAGGCGTGGGTATTTCTTCGGTGGTGATCGCACCGTCGCCGCCACAGCTGCAGCGACAGGATCCTCGTCCCGCTCGTTGCGCTCGTCGCTCCCGAGCGGTCGCGCTGGCCTCGACAGCGGCGTGAGCTTCGCACTGGACGTCGTCCTTGGCGCCGATGGAGGTCTCTTGCTCATGGCGTCTCACTGTGTCGCATCGTGCAGGTGTCACACGCTGCGGCGTCTGCTGGCCCGGGTCCCATTCACCACACGTCGTCTCGGGACTTGAAGCAGAACAACCTGAGTGTGCTGTAATTCTAGACAACTATACGTGCATATTGGTTAAATTAGAACAACTTATCTGTTCGATATGGATTTAAAGCATAATATTTGGGGTATAAATGTGATATGTTGAGTGCACTTGTGGTCCTCCGTGCGATTCGAGAGCTCCATTCGCATCTCGCCAGCAAGCCGCCATGTCGTTCTTCGGGTTCGGAAAGAGCAAGGCGCCAGAGCCGGAGCCGACGTCGACGCCGTCGTACTCGTACGAAGAGCCATCCTACGACTACTCGGCACCCAGCCCGTCGTCCTTCGAGGCGCACGCGCCGACGTCGGCGCCCTCGGCCGGCGTCGCCGAAGTGCAGGGCATGCTCATGGAGGAGCAGCAGCGCGCGCTCATCCAGCAGGCCATCTCCAAGATCACGGCCATCGCGTGGGACAAATGCAGCGCGAGCAAGCCCGACTCGGAGCTCTCGTCACGGGAGAAGGAGTGCATCAAGAACGTCACGCTCGCGTACCTGGACACGAGCATGTTCGTCGTGCACCGCCTCAACAAGTCGGGCAGCGCGTAGAGTTGAGGCCCACGACGACCCGTCTTCGCATGCAGTGGTGGCAATAGCATTTAGGACCAAAGCAGATAGACACGAGAAACAAACAGAAAAATGCACAGCGTTGTAATCTTCGGTCAAATCTGGCTCTTACCTCGCGCATGGACGGCGCTACGCTGCCATGAACTTGCGCGTGTACTCGTCGCAATCGATGATCTCAAAGCGAAAACCGTTGAAGACGACTTCCGCTCCGATCGTAAAGTCGTCCATCAAGTATCGCGATCCGTCGGGTTTCTTGTAGATGCCACGCTCGAGGAACTTGCCATTGATGATGCCTGAGTTGCGTTGCTCGGGCTCGTAGATCACCGTCGTGTCGTCCGAGAGGAAGTACGTGATGATAAATCGCCGCTGCGCTTGCTCCTTACGGGAAGAGATCATTAGCGCCATGAAGCGTAACAGCATGCGATCGAATTCGGCCATCTTGATGAAGTCCTTCTTCGGCGGTTTGGGAACCAGCGACGTGCACGAGCCTAACGAGTCTTCCTCAGTGCCATAACCGGTGTACGGCGGTGGCTCAGGCTTTGGGAAGGATGGTCTTTCCACTGTCGTGAACATAGGCTCCGCAAGGTCAAGACCCCAGGCGACCTTGTAGTAGTCACGCGTGAACGGATCGGCGTCGACAAGCTTCATGTCTCGCCCAAACACAGTCAGTGTTGCACCCACAGCCAAATCCTCTTCGTTGTAGCAACTCTCGCGCGCTGGCGGCTCTTCGACACCTCGATCCTGTTCGTCCAACAGCGATGCCTTCCAGTTTTTGAGCAGGCGCCCTCGTTTCAGGAGAAGCGGGAACGGATCACGGCCCGAGTTTTGTTGAATTACCTCCTTGATCTCGACTGTGTCATCTTCGAGAAAGAAGTTGAGCGTGTAGAACATGAGGTCACCGTACAGTTTGTCTCGGTCATCGTACTCGCAGTGAAAGCACAGCACCTTGCGATTGTTTGCGAGGAACTTGCGTTTCTTCTCACTTTGGAGTCGCGAGCGGTTCGGGTTTCCCAGCGACGCCTCCATGTAGGTCTTGAGCGGATATCGCACTTTGCCATAGAATTTCCCGTGGTCTCCACCACATAGTCTCGTAATCTGCTCGCGTGTGACGGTGTAAGCATCTTTAGGGATGTCAATGGATGTGCCGATGTCCACGCCTTGCTTGGTGTAATAGTCGCGTGTGAACGGATCACAGTCGTACACTTTGAACGTCCGGCCGAAAATGGGAAAGTCCATGCCAATATGGAGATCCTCGTGTGAGTAGGGCTCCCCACTTGGTTTGGTCAGGCTACCTCGCTTGAGAAATGTACCCTGTGGGATACCGCTGTTCTGAGCTCGTGGTTCGATAATCTCAAACGTGTTATCATGGAGATACAACAGAATGACATTCTTGCGCAGCCGCACGAGTTCGAGATTGCTCTCATCCACGGTCTCGAGGTAGAACGTGAAGAAGCGCAGCACTTTGTCCACATTCTGTGGAGCGAACTTACTCTCTTCTAACGGGATATCAACTCTGCCGAAGTCGCTCGCCGACGTCTGGAAGCGGTCGGCGTCACGCAGGTCCATCCGGGTCGTCAGTGGGTTGAGCTGAGGCACCGAGGACTCGAGCCGCAACTTGGTGTCGATGACCTTGAAGGTCTGGGGCTTGAGGTGATTCTTGGCACGCGGGTCATACGTGGACGCGCCGAGCAGCGGATTCTTGAGAACGGGGGCCATGGCGTCGCTGGCGGCGAGGAGGCTGCTTCTCTTGTCGCGGAGATCACTGATAGTAGCTAGGCAAGACAAGACCAACTTGTGTAGCCATGTGCAGGGTTGTCTTTTGGGCCCAAAGATAACCTCGGAGCTCGGGAATCAGAATACCTAAAATAAGCTATTTGGTTAGGTAAAATTAGGGATCTTGAGGTTATACAAGGGATTCTGGACCCATTCACCAGCACTCAACTCCCCAGCCTGATCTTCTCTTGGCTTGGACGAGCAGTTCACGCTCGCACTGCACCCAACGGCCAAGCCACAGCAGCAGCGGGAGAAATAGATCCACGCCTGGCACGACTTCTATCAGGTAGTGAGGAGGGCGAAGCCAGAGATGCTGCGGTCGATGAATTCGTGCGACTGCCTGCGACGAGATCGCGTGGTGGATGGATACCGCGGCGAGGCGGTCCGCCCACCTGCCCTTAGTGACTGCTCGCGTGGGGCGACGAGCCTCGGCGTCGTCGAAGTAGATTGTACTCTGGCCGCACGCGATGTCTATGAGCAGAGGCCCTGCTGCACGCTTGACGGACTGCTCGTAGAGACCACGATACACGTCGAATCGGCCGTGGAAGCCGAAGCCGTCCACGGTGAGGACTTGCTTGTGCGTCACGGCGTCAAACACGTAGAAGAGGTCGCCGAACTTGGAGCTGACGCGTTGGATCTCCAGCACCGGAGCTCTTGTCTCCAGGTTCCGTACTCGTACTCTTCGGGCCAGAGGGCTCTCTTCGATATGGAGTGTCGTAGGAGTGTCAAAACACCAGCGACGGGCGGCGACGACGGGCTCATGGGTCTGTGGTTGGAGCTCAACTGCACTGAGGTCTCGACTTGCGTGGAAGTACATTGTTCTGGTTTCAGCGCATCGTACCGTATCAACTTGAGGAATGGCAATCGCGCTGCTTGGACACGACGGGACCCGAAGCACAAAGACACGAATTCGATGGGAGAACCCGAGCAACGAAGTGACATGTCCATAACGCCGAAGTACTGTATTACATCATCGCTCTCTCTAAGGGTGTCTAGGGGTACTCTCGATGCTCTTATATGCGAAGGAAGAGCGGACGGAAGAGCGGACGACGTAACTTGAACATCCACTAGCGTACGTGGCAAAGTTTTCATTGCTGATCGGATGTTGGCACAACACGGTTACACGTGGGCTGTCAAACTTTCTTGTTATAATAATACGTCACTACCATCCCATATCACTACCACTGCGATCGCTCGTCCAGGTCGTGTAACCAGCATTTGCAGCACCAATGATAAGGGCGACAATCCATCCATTATGCCTGGCTGCGAAATTTGATGCCTTTTCCTTCCAACTCGGTCTCTGCATCATTCACAAGATCAGGCATGAATCGTCTCTCTATCCACAATACATACGACGTCAATATATACATCGCACCAATGCTGTTTTGGTTGCGTGTTCTCACCTTGTACTACAGTTTGAGTGGATGGTTGGCCGTCCATGCAGTCGCCTCAGCTGCCATCACAGGCTGATCCATCGATAAGTTGCCATCTTCAAAGCCAAGAAAATCTCCTTTCTTGAACGATGGCCTTTCAAATGCCGCATCCACCAATTCACGCAGAGTTGTTCCGACTGGAACTTTCACTGAAGACGCGATACCGTTATAGTCGCACACCTACACTTGGACTGTACTCGCTGGGTCGACCGGAGTTGCTGCCGGTGTTGTGTGTGAGCTGATCAATGGGGCTCCTGGAGATGCGCGTGGTGTAGCGCCTGTAGCGCCGTTCGCCGTCATGTGTTGTCGTTTTCTCTTTCCGCTTTGTGGAAGCAACCGGAAAGCGCTCTCACTCACAATTCATTTCGGCGCCACAACTCCCCATCTTATGGGACCCCATCAAACCAATATCGCAGTCCATATCCTGTCCATGCCGTAAGTAATGAAAAAAATGAAACACACGCCAGTTGAACGTCTTTTTGGAGGGGGGCAAAATAACGGTGCGAACTTTGGGAAGAGTGGCGCAGAATCACCACAAGCAAAGCATCGGCAACGGCGGCATCCGGGACGGCAACGGGCATCGGGCACGGCAACCCAAGTGGTGGTATCCGGCACAGCTTGTGCTCCGCAGCGCGACGATGGAAAGCGGCACGCCACCTCGTGAGGGCTTCAGGCACAGTCCTCGCCTCGCAGCTCGTGAGCGCGCGAACAGCGACGCTTGCTCAGAGACGACAGGCGTCAGGCACAGTCCGCGTCTCGCGGCCCGTTCGCGGGCGAACAGCAACTCGAGTGACGCACGCAGCGAAGCAACGAATGAGGCAGTCGCTGGTCCTGCTTAAGACCTCCGCCGTAGCCCGCGAATTGCGGCGAAGAGCAAGAACCCCCGACTTCTAATGCAGCAGTGGCTGGCCACGGAGCCACCAGAGACTGTGCCACGTGTTCAACAGTCGCCCCGTCGAGCTGCAGCCGCGGGAGGCAGCTCTCCGCACGACACCGCGGACACAGAATCCGTGGAAGATAGTCAGCGACAAAAGTCGGCTCGGAAGGGATCGCTCGCGACGAAGGCTGCCCGGGCAAGACAATCTACTTCTCGGCGCTTGGAACGCCTATTTGATGCAGGCGATAACTCAGACGACGAAGAAGGAGAAGGAGAAGGTGATGACAGCGAAGCAGGTGAGCGATTACCCATCCATGTCCTGCCCAGTTCGGTCCATATCGCGTCCATATTCTGACATTGTTTGCTCACCCTTGCAACAGCATCGAGCAGTGAAGCCAGTATGCTGAGCGAAGCCGAATTTGACGAGTCAAGTGGCTCTAGCGACCAACTCACGATTCCGCAAGTGCTTGATGATCCGATTGCTTTACCGGCACTGAAAGACACCCACGACAGCTGGGCAGATTTCTTTGAGTACTTGGATGAGTATGCGAAGGCGACTAATCAAGCGATTCGGAAGTCGATCAAGATCACTGTGGAAGCGCGAAATGCCGCCATTGCCAAGACAAAAGCCGCCAAGAAGGGACTCTTCGTGCGCTAATTGCCAACACCCTGGGAGACCTACCGTAGGGTCTTCATCTGCACGCATGGCTGGAGACAACGCAGTCGGGGTCAGGGCAAGCGACCAGCCAGATTTATTCGAAGCGTGGATTGCCCATTCAAGTTCAGTGTCTTCATGGTCTACTCCAACAAAGAATAGAAGTGGCGGCTTCTCGTGGCTGGTGCGCATCTCTTCCACAACCACGCCATTTCGCCCGAAGTCTTCCGAACATATGCTGAAAACCGAGGCATTAAAGATCCCAACAATCTGGCCAAGGCCCATGCCATGATCGAAAACGAGAGGAAGCGCAAGGTCATCTGCGACGAGCTGCTTGCCAAAGGAGAGAACGTGGTGATGAAGGGCGTTGAAAACATGATCTACGCGTACAAGACTGAGGTGAAGCGGGAGGACGATGATGTGGAGTGTCTCGCAAAACTTACCGCCTTTGCATCTGCTGACGAGCGCAACTTCGTCTCCGTGGATGAGACGAGCCGCAAAGAGACGGGTGCGATCAGCATCACATCGAAGTTCATGGCC